>JARVGW010000323.1:8640128-8655558 GCA_031762495.1 Anablepsoides rubrolineatus
CAGGTAAAATAAACTACAAGCAGACACTGCGCAGAAAATCGACATTCTGTTCTCTGATTGGCCCGGATGAAATGCTCCCGAAGAAATCCTTGTCTCTGGGAGAAATCCCAGACGTAGCAGTGAAGCGAAACTAGAATTGAGCGGAACTGCGTAGGAAGGCAAGGGCCAGGCTAACTCTGCCTGGATGTTTTGGGTCTTTGTTCTGCTGAAAGGCGAACCTCAGGCTCAAGACTTTTGCAGCCCTGACAGGTTTTCTTTGAGAACTGCTCTGTTTTTAACTCTATCTATTTTACCATCAACTCCCTGTCCCTGAAGAAAAGCATCCCAACAGCATGATGCTGCCATCATTGTGTTTTAACGGGTGTACAAAAGACATAAGTGCACAGCCTTACAGTAATATTGATATAGTGATATTTGTGACACCTCAGATCTCCTCCCACATTCCATATTTTGAGTTGAGTTCTCACCTTCTAACCTTCCACATTTTATATTTGTACCAATATTTGTATTTACTTGAACAATATTGAGCAGTTACTTTGTTGATGAGGGCATTTTTTGAGCAGCTCTTACAGTAACAGTGTTCACCTACACATCATTTACAGTTTTTATTGATTGCTTTGACCTGTTTGAAGAAACTGGGAACCTCTCAGTCTTCAACATCAGCAGAGCAGAAATCACCTCTTGCAAATGTGTTAACTCATTCTCATTGGATTGACACAGTTTTCCCACCCTTTTGCAAAACAGTTAACGCAGATGTCATTCAAGAAGTCCAAACTCAGTTTTAGCTGTGGTTACAGAACAGAAACCATTATGCTCCAAGCTCTTAGAAACTCCCTGATCAGTATGAAATCACCGAAAGCACCTGTTTGACACTTCTTCACAGAATTTTTCAATTTGCATTGCACGAGAGATTATTGAATGCGATGTGGCCCATTCTTCAAGAAAGAGGAGACTAGAAGAGACAAAAAAGTATCACTTGTGGCTATCTGATACTCTTATAGGCCTACTAAAGATACTCTTATAGGCCTACTAAAGATACTTTTATAGGCCTACTAAAGATACTCTTATAGGCCTACTAAAGATTTTTGTTCTTTACTGTAAAAGACTGTGATTTTTATTTACCTAATTTTTCACACATTAAAGGATTTTATTTTTACAGTTTTTATTGATTGTTTTGATGCATTAGATTAGATTAGATTAGATTAGATTTAGTAAGATTCAGGAAAAGATAGATTTAGGACTAAGGTGTGAATTGAGTTTAGACTAGGTTTAGGGTCAGGTATGTGAGGTTAAATGAGGTTAAGTTTAGGATAAGGGGTCAGGGTTAGTCTGTGGAAATGATCAGTAAATGAATGGAAGTCAATGAAAAGTCCCCATGAGGATAGGATAACAAGTGTGTGTGTGTGTGTGTGTATGTGTGTATGTGTCTGCCTTGTTAAATAACTATCCTTGTGAGGACATTTTGTCCTTGTGAGGACATTTCTCGCCCTTGTGAGGACATTTCTCAGGTCCTCACAAGGGCAAACCTCATTTGTGGGTCAGGGGTTGAGGTTAACTCTTAGGTATGAATTGAGATTATGTTTAGGTTAACCTAAGGCAAGTACCTGTGAGGTTAACTTTAGTGCAAGTGGTCAGGGTTAGACAGTATAAATTACATTACGGCAGAGTAAGTCCTCACAAGGATAGCAATACGCGTGTGTGTGTGTGTGTGTGTACGTACTGTTTCTGCTGCAGAGTGAGGACCACTTGTTACTATCAAAGTGAGGTCTTTGGTATAAAATGAGGAACTTTTCCCAGTCCTCACTTTTTTTGCACCTTTACTGCGCTCTACTAGTTAGGTTTAGAGGCATAATGTGAATTATGTTTTGGTTAAGGGTTAGGAATGGACTAACGGTCCATGGAAAATTGTCTGGGTTAGACATAAATACAGTTACAAAACTGAATAGAAGTCAATTCAAACTCCTCAGTTTGATCCAAGTACAAGGATGTGTACAAGTACATGTTTTTTCTACCTGGTGGGGACAATTATTGACCATTTTCTTGGTACACACAGCCTGGTGAGGACCCGCTCTTCCTAATGAGGACAAAAGACTGGTCCCCATTGGCAGAAATACCATTGGTGGGTCAAGGGTTTGGTTTAGGACTAAGATGTGAATTGAGTTTAGGCTATGTTTAAGGTCAGGCATTAGGCTGTAGAAATAACCAGTAAATGAATGGAAGTCAATGTAAAGTCCTCATGAGGATAGAAGAGCATGTGTGTGTTTGTGTGTGTGTGTGTGTACAAGTGTGTGTTTTGTGTTAAAATGTGTGAAGTGGGCAGAATGAACAACCTTGTGTGTCCTACACATAAATGAGAAAGAAATGTAATATAAACATCTCAACTATTAATCGCAGCTCTATTGTATAGGTTCCAGAGAAGACCAAATGTGATATTTTAATAAGCAAAACATGCAAAGAGAAACACACTTGGACAAAATATTAAAATTATGTATTCCAACGGTTCAAAGAGGTCAAAACACTATCATTTTATCTGAATACACACACACACACACACACACACACACACACACACACACACACACACACCAACACTCATATGCAAACACACTCTCATAGAGTCAGCAACAAAACACTAGGAGACACGGAGGAAGAAGCTGTGATGTTATTTCCACATTTACATTAAGATTGATGCTTTTTATATTCTACTGATGGCAAATAATGTAAAAACGTGCTCTTTTTTTTATCCCAAATGGTAAATTTAACTTACAAGAATTGTGGACTATTTGCAATTATAAATATATATATATATTTTTTTAACACACACACTTCCTGTCAGATTGATGAATGTGTTAATCATCCTCTGAGTGTTTGTTGACAAGCATTAGTTTCTCTGATAGAGTATTGTATCTGCACAGCAGGTCACAGGGCCACACCCAGCGGGTCTGTTGGACCCTGTTACCGTAATCAGCAGCCTGAGCGTCACCAATCTGGGCCTGAAAAAGAACTGAGGTCATAACAACAAAACAGAGACTTGCTAACACTTATGACACACCAGAATAGACCTCTTTCTTCTCAACTAACATTTCTGTGAAGGGGAAAAAATCAGAAAATTCTTTATAAATAACAAAACATGTTTTGGGGGAAGCTTAACTTTTTTGTTTTCAATTTTGATTCCATTAAGATTAAAAAAAAAACAATTGTTTAACAATTGGCACATTCTACTTCCTTCTGTGGTTCTTGAATGCCTCTTCAACTGAAGCTTTTAATAATGATTAATATACCAGGCATACTAGAAAAAGCACTCACCTCTCTATATAAAAGGTACAACTTAATCAGTAAATCACAATCATGCCATGAGGTTAGGAGACCTGTAAGGATTTTATCAAGACATTAAAAAGGTTTCTGCATTAAAGTGTCCATCAGTTAAAGAAAATGACCTCTGCTGTTTAAATAGGCAAGGATTGCAAAAAATGAGATGCAAAGTTCCTCAGCAGAGGTGGAGGTTCTAAGCTTAAGAAGATTGTTCTAACACATGCGGTTTCAGGTGACAGACCTGTCCACCACCTGCTCTTATCTTCTAATAAATAAGGCCCTATTTGTTAGCTGATAACAAATGTGATCCCCTAAAGTGCATATGTGTCAAGGTTAAAACAATTCCTTGCATACTCAACAATGGTGAGCATTGTGGGGATTTTAGTTCATATAAAAATAAAAAAGAACTGTTATTTAACATCTAATGTTGTTTTGTTTTTTTCAGTAATGCTTACATATTAAAACTAAAGCCCTAAAATTCCATTTAATTTGCTAAAGATTTGGACTAAGTTTATTTTTTGTTGATAAAAGTTGTAGCCATTTTGGTCAAGCCTTTAAAATTATAGGGCACCAAAATATTCTAGCTTTAGCATTAGCTAACCAGGATGATGTCATTACCATAAATCAAATGTCAATGCTAACTGCAGCTAGCTGCTTCTAATGCTGATGAAGATGGTATTTTAAATCTAAATTCAAAATGTGTTCATTGAAAACAATAAGAGTTGTACCTGTGGCTCAGACACTGGCCACAACTGCAATTTTGATGTCTTGTAGGGAAGCGTTAGCAGTGTTAGCAGTGTTAGCAGTGTTAGCAAAGTCAGCGTTTGCTTTTGTCTCAGTAGCAGAGCTTAGCACCAATGCAAAGATTCCATTTCAAAATACATAAAGGTAAACTTCAACAGTTAACCACAACATTTAAGATTAAACTTTTACATTTAAATTTAAACATTTTAGGATTTAATATTTACATATAAGCTATTTTTTAATATTTACATTTGACATATAGTAAAAATTAGCAAAATGTAAGAACAGTGAGCTAACAACAAAATGTTAAGAGATCTTTTAGCATTCAGAAAGTGAGATAAATAATGAAAATGTGTTAGTGGCATTTTTAGCATTTCATTTTACACTTGTCACCCCATATAAATAACATCATTTGTGATGTTATGCATTATCTATCAATGTTTTGCATGATTTGTTAGATCTTGAAGAATGTCTTGTGAATTGCTACATCAAAGTTTTAGCTCAACATCTGTTAAAATTAACAGTATTAGCCAATTTATTGTTAGCCAAGGTCAATTAGCTATGGCAGCCATCTTGAATTAGATACATAAAGTTAATCAGTTGTAGATCTAATGATGACTTTGAGAGTTTCTTTAAAAGTTGGGATTCATGAGAAATCTGACAAAAGGCAATAAATATATGCTGCCAAGTGGAATAAACCCACCTATAAGTACAGTATTTATGAATATGTAGGTAAATATGGCTTTAGTGTGCTCAGTAAAGGGTTACAAACTGACCCCAGAATAGCTTACAAAGTTTTCAGTTTGGGATTAACCTCTATTTCCATGATTGTTCTAATGTATTATTCAGTTTTAATTGAATCTATTTTATCTATGCTAAAACTCATTCAGCTAACTGTGCTGGAACACACTGCTGTGGTCCACATAAATTAAACAGCTCAATCTTATCTGAGGTAAAGAATTTGCCCAGGATGAAAACCTGTGAGACAAAAAGGTGAAAAGCTGATGAACGCTCCACGCAGGAGCGGCCTGATGAGGTCTTAGTAATCTGATAGGCCCAATTAGTGCCTGATTAGACATAATGAAGTGACCAAACAGAAGCACTTCATTCAACCAGAAAGTATTTTCGTTCGTGTTCTGAGCTCATCGGATCACTTAGAGGTTTATCTTCAGGGTCTGAGGGGAAATAATGAAACCTCTAGTTTGCTTTATAATTTCTACAGGATAAGAAACTGTTGAGTATCTCACTTCACGGCTCTTCCTGAGTCCTCCCCTCCCCCACTGATCCACACAGAGCAGACGTCCCTGCTGGATAATACTCGGATGGGCATGATACGCAGACAGCAGCCTCAACTTTACCCAAACTGCACTCAGGACAGGAAACTATCGATGACCTCTGTAGAAAAACAAATTCCTAAATATGGCTCGCAAAATTTAAAAAATGTCTTGAGTCACTGAACAAGTCTACTTTTAGGTTTAATATAAACTCAAGATATTCCTGAATCAATAATGCACGTATATTTATGTATTTAATCTCTAACACTGAAAGTATTTTATGGGCGAGGAAAGTTTCCTCTGACACGCACAGCATGTTTCACATTCCTCATCGATGATAAGCTCAAACATGCTTCTGTCAGCTTCCAGCGCTTTTTGGGACGTATTTATTCACCAGGATGTAAATGTTTATAGGATGGGAATTTTTGTATTTCTGCTTCACATTTTTAACAAATCTATATTCAGGTTCACAACATTTTATGCCCTAAAAAAAAAAGGAAAGTAACCTTTTTAACAAGTTGCAAAACAGCAACAAAGAAGCATTCAGCTAACTCTTGATGATGTTTTCATCCGATATCATATAGTTGTTTTTTCCACCAGGAAGTTCCTGAAACTGGTTATTAAAAGTTGCTAAGGGGCTGAATTTAACATCGGAAGACGTTTAAGGCCTGGGAACAGATTTTATTGTTGTTCTGCAGCAAACCCTCTGCATGGCCGCGCTCCGCTGCAGTCCCCATTGCAATTTGTTTTGTAGCACTACCATGGGAGTTGAACTGACGTCAAATATCTTCCGTTCATTCAGGTGGTTGTAGACTGCCGCAGGTCTTCTTTTTCCTAATCAGCTCCTCTGCTCTCTCATCCTTCCCGTAGCCTCTGTGCTCTTCCACTTCCTCCGAATGTTTTAAGATCTGATTTCACTGACTCAGACACAGTTCCTGTCTGTTTGCCTTAATGTTTCAGTTTGTCAAATATTACTACTTGCCTATGGAAAAAACAACATTTTGAATTGCTGAACAATGGAAGGTAATAGAGTTACTTTATCCATCTTTGTTAATGCTGAGTTGACGATCTGGACCATGGATCTGTAACCTATACAATCAAAAGAGTCATTTCTTTCCCTTTGGATCACTAATAAAATGTGTCTGAAGCTGCAAAACATGCAATAACTGTGATTAGCAACTAGTGGCCCACAGGCCACTTTCAGTTTGTTGAAGGGGTGGTGGGGTCCAGCCAGTTTGGCGACATTATACAACTAAAAATATAATGTGTAATTTAATGAATTCACCACATTTCTTCGCAGCAAATTGTATGACAGTTGTCAAAAAAAAATCCTGATGGATTTCAGAATTATTAATGAGTATTTTATATATTTTCCAGAGACGTAGTTCAATTGTATACCACAAACAAGTAACTATTACCTTTGGTTCTAATGAAAATGCTATATTAAAAATAAATTTGACTTTGCATCCTAACCACCTTGAAATTGGCCTCTGACTCTTTAAGAACTTCCTACCATTTCCGACACTCCCACTTCAGCACATCTTCACAACTAGGCTTCAGGGGAGGGGTGATCTGTGGGACGGGAACTTGGCTGCAGACAGAGCAAGAGCTATGTGCAAATAGGCGGGGCTTTGTAAGTGTTCAGGCAGCTCCACATAGCTAACAGGAGATTCAAGGAAAGCAACACTCTGGGTATGTTTTTTTCATGAGGGAATGACTTTATAACATAATACCCCCCTCGCCCCCCCAACACAATCAAGACTGAAATCAAAACACCTGGTTTCACTGTTAAACCTTTTTTTTAGGTAAAGCAACACAATTTCCTGGATAGGATTATTTTTAAAAATGAGCCTACATATTTAGGATTAGGATGCTACCTGGTAAGGATTGGGAAAAATTTATGCTTGGAAGCAAAACATGATTTTTTAAAAAGCCATTGCTACACAATATCAAATTCTTTTATTTGTTATTTATATGAAATTTAGGTTTTACAGTATGGTGCTTTATTTCCCTTGTAAAAACATTTAGAACTGTCAAAATAAAAGCAACATTTGATCAAATAGGATAAATATTTATTAAGACTTTTTAAATTTTGTTTACTGTTAGTTTGAACATTACAGAAAATCAAACTACTGTCATAAATCTGCTTAATTAAAAAGTGAAGTCTGATTTCTGCTCAAGGAGAGCTGACCATGAAACCATGAAGGAGCAGTTTTCATATTTGTCTTGCAGATGATATAACTTTTTGTCTTTTTTTATTTATGCTTGCAGATCTTTTTCTTTTCACCTCCTGCAGTGTCTCCGTCATCAATCAGCCTGTGTGGTCATCTGAAGCAAACATTGTAAAAACGCACATACATTTTCCCTTCTTTTCACACTGGGTGGGACGACCATGGCAGCATGTGATAAGGTTTGAGAGACTGTGCATTTTTACATCCAGCCAGGTCAGAGTGCAACCTCTAGCCTCTGACACAGAAAACATGGGACGAGGAAGTAAACATTCTCCTAAATGGGTAAACATTTGGCAGCCAAAGCCCAAGGAGTTTGGAGATATGTCGATTTTGGGGCATATTTTTGGAGCCTTTGTGAGATGTTGCAAAATGAAGCAGGAAGTTGGGAAGTTTATGCTTTTGGCGCCCACCCTGCTTCCCTCGCTCAGCCAAGGGAGAGACGTGGTTGCAGATTAAACAGGGTGTCAACAGTTCGCCAAAGACTGGGCCGCTCCGACATTGTTTGGTGATATTTTATAATAAACAGCAAACTTGAAACTTAATACGACAAGCTTGTTTATACCATGCTGGAGGAACATTAAAGGTTATTCAGGCATCGTAATGGAAAAACAAATATGACTGGTTTAACGGAATTAAATTTAATTTAGCCAAATAATTTCTTCTTCTAGACATGTTCAACCAACAGTTTATGTGAGTTCATTTGGGAAACACCACTGACATTACTGCAAAAAACTCAATTAAACACATTAAACACAGTTTAAAAAAACTTTGATGTTTATTAAAAGGTATCATCAATCATTTTAGGGCATAAATTATGATTACATTTGTATATTTTAATAGTTTAAATTTGCAAACACATCATATTGCTGCTCCTAAGTGTTCACATATTATGTTATTTTCTTGGAAAAAGTCTCCATTTATACATTTGTTTTAGAAGAATGTGTAAAATTCTATGTAAAATAGATGAATTTTGATCAAGTTGGGTATAACGAAACAACAAAAACAAAGTCAAAAGTTCAAATGTGTTGCACTGAGAAATGTGAGATTTGATGATTTTGTAACTTCATTTTTTTTTGTCTTTTCTAATTTTATTGATTAAATATAACATTTGATTTAAAATATGATTCCAACATCAACAGTATGAGGATTTTTGTTGTTTCAGCACAATGATTAGGGCATTAAAGTTGAATTACAGTTATTTATTAATACTTTATAACAATACTGGATGGTAGCGTTCATTCAGCTGAAATCCACTGACAGGATTTAAATAAATACATCAAAGTGAGCAGCTTTATGATACTGAGTGTCCTCCTCTGTGGCTGCTCTGCTGATGGAAGCTGCTGAGGTCTGCTGGCCCAGGTTTGTAATAGCTCGGACCCAGGTACTGTTCAAACTCGCTGCGGTCCAGATCATACAGCATGTCTAGCTGAACCTGCTCCAAGTAGAACTCCAGCGAGGGCCCTGCTGGACATGGCTGGAGCCCAAAGACCCTGGACTCCCCTCCCTCGGCAACTGGCCCAGCAGAAGTGGGAAACCCCTGCTGCGTGTGTCCAAACTGGGAGCCAAAGTACACCTGAGATTCTGCTTGGTGCCTGGAGGGCGTTGAGTACATGCTGGGGTTGCTCGGGGTCGTGTGTGCTGCAGCTGAGGGTGGGAAACCTGAGTGGTCTCTGTAGCTGCTGTGAAGCGAGAAAGGCAGGGAGTTGTGGTGCGTCTGCTGCTGGTTCTGGAGCAGACAGGTGAGGTTGCAGGGAACACCGAAGCCTGAGCTGCAGAGAGGAGGATTTTCTGCACTCTGAGGCTTTGAGCTCTTCCTCATCTGCTTCCTCCTGCGAGGCCTGTACTTGTAGTTGGGGTAATCGATGGTGTGCTGGACCCTCAGTCGTTCAGCCTCCTGCATGTAGGGACGCTTCTCAGCCAAGGACATGGCCTTCCATGTTTTACCTGAAGAAACACATAAAACATGTCTGAATAAAAGTCTTACATCCCCTTTTAAATTAAAACTAACATGAGAGAAATAAATAAATAAATAAATAAATAAATAAATAAATAAATAAATAAATAAATAAATAAATAGAAATGTATAGTGACACCTAAACTTCACTAATATTGTTTTAAAAATGAAAGTTTTACCGAGTATTTTGCTCAAATCCGTGTTCTCCAACTCCGGGTTGAGCTGCGCCAGCCGCCTGCGCTCCTCTTTGGTCCAGATGATGAAGGCGTTCAGGGGCCTCCTGACCCGCTGCGGTGCCGGGCCACACTTGGCCTCGGGGCTGGCGCAGCTCGAGTCCGAGTTGACGGACAGCGGACTGGATGGTCCAGAGCTCGGGGAGCGCGCGTCGTTCATCTGCTCGCCGTCCGCGGAGCACAAATCCTCGCCTTCTGGGAGCTGGAAGCGCGCGGGGTCCTGGCTGATGCGCATGGTTACCTGCCGGGATGATCCGCGGGCCGCTGTCATCATGTCAGAGCAGAGGGATATATGACCGCTCCGCCAATGGGATGATGGGAGGAGTGGAGTCAAAGGTGTGAAAACCAGGTGTTCCCGCAGATCGAGAAATTAGTACCCCTTCATTTTAAAACGTTTGAATCAACTTTTAAAAACTTTTAAAAAGTAGGTCACATGATAGTCTAATCTAAACAGGCTGACCACTATGCTTTAACCGTGTCTGCATAGCTATTTGTGTGTCTGTCTGTTAGCAAAATATCTAATGAACTACTGGCTGGTTTATACTGAAACTCTCAGGGAGTAATCATTGGGTAATCATCTGTAAGTGATTGACTTTGGAGCCAACCCGAATCAAGATGGCTGCCACAGCTGAATGATCTTTGAAAAAACAGAAAAATGTCTCGAACTCAGTTAGTTTTACAGATATTGTGCTCAAATTTCACGTGATATAGCTGAAACTGATCCCCAATAAATATTCTGAGCGAGAACCAAATCTTTGGCTTAAATTGTAGCTACCATTAATGTGATCTGTCTGTTAGCAAAATATCTCATGACCTACTGAACTAATTTTTTTGAAACATTGAGGAAACAATTATTGGATGTATATAAATAACCAATTAACTTTTGAAGTCAATTCAACCCATGATGGCCTATAATCAAACTTAGTCAGCACAAAAATGGGTATCGGTCAGATGAGGTTGTAGCTGAGTCATTCACACTATAGATTAATCTCGTGATATCCCACGAGATTATAGACGCTGAATAAAGGTGGGTAATATGCTGCATTATAGGCCTTTATTTTGATTTTAAAGGTCACTAAAACAAGTTGCTCAATAATGTTATGAAGCGAACTTCAGCTGTTAAACTTTTAAACAGATATATTTATATTTTTATCTAACGCTTTTAATTTGGTCTTTAATCAGAGTCTTTAAGAGCGTTTCCCCTGATTCACTCACTTTAAGCTCATTAAGTAAAACACCTCTACCTGCTGCAGGAAAACTTAAATCAATCAAATCTGAAGGCGCAGAGAGAATGGATAAAAACACATCAAAGTTTGCAGCACGTAGGGCTGGTTACTAATTACACCTCTTATCAGCGACTGTCTTTATCAAAGAACAATTTACCGAGCTAAAAAAAAAAAAGAAACATGATCAAGGAGTGTTTTTTTTACACGATTAACACGCACACATATTTGCACCAGGCAAAATGAACCCCACCCTGAAAAGGTCTGTTATGAGCTGAGGACACCAGAAGACAAAATAACGTTGTCAAAAAAATGATCTCGTTTTGGAGGAAAGGTGAAAAGAAAATAAAGCAACAAGGTCTAAACCAAGAGTTTAGGAAGTTCAGACTGGGGGTGGGGCGGGGGCAGAGATTTAAATTTGATCTAAAAAGGACTTTGACTACTTTTTTCCTTCGTTTTCACAGTTGATTTAATTTAAAAATAATAATAATAAAAACGTAAAAATGAAGGATGTAAATACTTTTCATGCATTTGCAGACAAGAAGAAAGCCTGAAATACAGCACTTGTGTCAACTCAATGCAGAGAAGTGAAAATCTTAATAGTTTTAGTGAAATATAGCTGAGTCAGAATTCACAAAACACTCAAAAGTCTGACCTAAAATAAGCACACTGATGTTGTCAGAATGCTTTGGGGAAAAGGCTGCATATTGTGCTCCCCCCCCCCCCCCACTAAATTTTGTGTATCATTTCAAACTGCGAAGCTGTCATGAGGTTTAACACAATAAAGGAGATTAAAAATGTTGTAAAATTACACACTTTTAAGGTCTTATATTAAGGTACTCATTACAAATTATGATAAACTAAAAGTAAACAAAAAATCATAAATAGGAAACAATCAATCAAACACTTTAACACAAACACATTAAACTTTATTGAACGGCATAATTTGATATTTTATTTCTTGCAGTGAATGAGAAACATGACTGGTTCTTTACTTTTTATTTGTTAGCAGATTTACTAAACGTACATGTTTTTCTAGCCCAACTTGTTAGAATCTGAGCTTGAATCCACATCCCCCATGCTACACCACACTCTGCTGCAGCAAGAAGTGCTAATGGATTTAATCAATTAGTCCGAAGGCCTCAGTGTGAATACATTAGTTTGACCTCACCCTCTGAATGAATGAAGTGGGCTATGAAATTAAACTACAAGTCATGTGAGTGTTTATGACAAAAGGAAGACAGTGAATTTAAACACTGAACAGTTTATTTAAATCTTGTTATTCAACTTTTATTTTAATCCCTTTTAATTTGGTGTGAACTGTCCTCTGCTCTGTAATGAATCCTAATCTGTGAGGCGACAGCGAGCTGTATCAGTGCATTGTCTCATAACCAAACAAGCAGAGTGCTCCGGCTCAATGGGCACTGTAGTTTTCTGAATAGGGATTGTTCTCTGTGGCTTTCTGATCACAATGTGCCATTGTATTGGACAGAACTCATATATGGGACGCTCATCTCCCTCCTCACTTTGGATCAGAGATGAGCAGCCTGGCACAGGTAGAGGTGTGCAGTCAGGACCTGAAGAAGACTGAAGGGAGCAGGATTTAAAGAAGGATCTCAGCAGCAATTTGTTGCATTTATGGATTTGCTTTGAGGATGCTACTAAAAGAAGCAACACCTTCAATCTCTTCTTATGGATTCTGAGGCTATACATAGGATTCTTCTGAGACATTTTTTCCAGGAGCAAATGTGGGAAAACTACAAAGGTGCAAACTAAAACTGATAAAAAAAGAACCATCCCACCGACTTTCCTTACAGAGGCTCCATAAACAACTGCATTGTTTCATAAAGGTGTGAAGAGGATATAATACTGTTGTCTCAAGTGACCGGGATCTTTTACAGCTTCACTGCTTTGTGCTGCATTGTATGGACCCAGCAGGTTCAGACACAGCTCCATGCAGCCAGCCGGCCTCCACCTCCGCTCCTCAGACACACGTTTGAGCAGATTCAACAGCGGGTACCTGAGTGTGAGCCTCCACACTCCCTGTGTAAACCGACCCGGCCCTGCATCAGGCCCGCTGAGAGGATTACATGCCCCCCCGGTGTAGACAGGCTTAATGTAGCCTCATTAACTGAACACAATGCCCTCCCCCCAGCCCCACCTTCTGACCAGAGATAACTGACCGGACTCAAACGCTGTTCAGTCTCTAACCTAAACCAGTTGATCATTTCAATTAGAGTTTTGTTAAAAGGTTATGAACAATTAATATCTTACCTGTTGTGGATAGCATCAGTTTGGTAGCTTAATTCTGACCACAATGAAGAACTATTCTGACAGTTCATGCCAACATTTGTTAATAAAAACTTTACAAATCATTTTTCTGGTTATTTGTAAATGCAAACAGCAGCAGCAGCTAACCGTAGCACTTCCAAGAGCAGTTTGTAGCACTTTAAATCAGAATGTTGTAATACTTCTATTGAAAAAAAATCAATTGTGCAAAAGTAATGGTGATGTAAAGGTTTATAAAATCATGGTTGCATGAACCACTTTTGACCCCACTTGTATCAGCCGTCCAGTCTGAACTGAACTCTGAGGCCATTCATGACAGTATGGTATTGTTTGTAAACTTTCCACATAACTCAACTTTAAAAGATATGAACTATTCCTTTAGGTGAGCGTGGACAATGTTCAGGTCAAGGAGGGGGACTTTGTGACTGTATTTTCCCACTTTTAGACTAAAACAAGCACTTTCTGCGATCATTTTAACCTCCACATGATCCACCAACATGTTCAAACTTCCTATCACCTAATAAAAATGTTCAATTAATACATTTACTCTGATTATTTGATTTAGTTTAAATATTTTGTTTGTTTCAAACAACCCAAACTATCTAAAATTGTAACTTTTGACACTTTGAACTCTCTTCAAACTTAGTAAGACTTGATAAATTTAAAATAAGGATTAGCATAAAAATAAAAGACAAAATATGACTTTAAATCAGAAAGGTAAGCTATTAAAACATAATAATCACACAATTACATTTAACAAATAGTTAAATAATAGTTTTAGTTATTTGGTACTAATTTGTATTTTATTTTGTATAAATCAGCTGAGATTTTTTTTATTCAACTAAGCATCATTAATCTCACTCCTTTTCGCTCTTCTACTGTAATCAGTTCAAAGTTCCATTCAAGCTTTTAAAGCAGCTCTATTCTTTGTAAATTAGGAATTGTATTCCCTTCTGATAAGACCCTTATCTGCTGAACAGAAGAGATCTTTTCAAGTGTGTCCACACGACTGAGCTTTGTATGTGAGGTCGTTGGTAACGCTTGTGATGTCCACAGGTGAGTTAAAGAACCGGAGTTTGATCTCTGCCTTACTGTCCTTTGCAGACAGAAGAAAAAGGACCTGGGTTCTAATTATTAACTAGAACTTCCTTGAGACTTGGGAGACATCAGTGTTTGTCTGAAACGCTTCGTTCGAGGCAACAATCTGCTCCGCTGCAGCAAAGGTTCAGGGTTTCATTAAAAAGTGCAAACTGGTTTCGACTCAAACATTTGATTTTTTCTTGAGCGCAAACTGCAAATTATTCTTTAAAATGCAGCCTGCTGCATTAAAAAGGATTGATGTTTGTGCCTCGGTCACTCCTCTCTCTGCTGCTCGTCTGAGACCTGATACAAATTCAAAAGGATCTGCTGCTTTGAAGATAAGCACTGCAGTTCTGCCATAAACAATGATTGTGCTGTTTCTTTCCTGTGGCGTGATTTATTTAAAGTATTATGCTGTAAGGATTTGGGCTGGTTTTTCCTGGCTGTGTGTTTGAGTGTGTGCGTGTATCCTTGACTTGTGAAGCTTATTGGACACTTTAGATTCAGGAAAACACTCAAAAGCAAAGTCATCAAAGTGAAACCTTTGACATGTAAAGTGGAATTTATAACGTTGGCTTTATTACAGTGTATAAACAGAAAAATCAGACTTGAACTCAGTTTGGTGCCTAACTTCTCAAATATTTGTTTCACACAGTGATCCATTAAGCATGGAATTGGGATGCAACAGAAACACAAAGCTGGAGGTCATATGTTTCCTTTGATAAAGTGTTTTTTAAACCAGCAGAAACTCTGCAACACTGCCATTTTAGACAATATCTTAGTAAAATATTAAGTGTGACCCTTCTATTTAAAAAAAACAAACAATATAAAAACTGCATACACTAATTATCTATCTGTAATTTATCATTGGTTTTGATCAAATTGAAAAAACCTCAAATGATTTATGTGACAAAATTGACACCAAGTCAGGTATAAACTCTGAAAATTGAATGAAGCTTTATGATGATGTCAAGCATAACAGGGCGAAGTGATACGATGGTGTTGACTTGTGACTGTACTGTATGTGTGTGTGTGGATCTTTTGAATGTCCACACCAGGATACAGCTGCCGATGACTAATTTCAAACTCC
>JARVGW010000323.1:8737089-8750907 GCA_031762495.1 Anablepsoides rubrolineatus
ACAAAAACAAAGAAGCACTGTTTGTAAGTTACAATATGATCTCACAGTAAACGTACGCTGCTTCATTACAAAAAGTCATGGAGGCAGGGATCTTGAAGTGTCATTCAAACGGGCTTTTGTTTAAACTAGATTTATTAAAAAATCTGTTGTTTACGAAGGTCAAAGTCACTGGCAAAGTGGCATCGTGGCAGACTTTAACAAGTTTATTCATCAAAATTATTTATTCATAAAATACACTCAGATTTATTCTTTCACCCACAATAAAATCCACATTTAAAGCAGCTATCTTCATGACAGAAATGTCTCATATTAAACAGAAACTTTGTCAAATAGAAAACAACAATCAGCTCATTTTATGAGTTCAAGCTGCTCTTTGTACTTTTGGCCACCAGATGGCGCCAAATGATTTGGAAAGCTTTGAGTAATTCTGTACCGTTTCAGAAAAACTTCATTCGCCCATCACTACAAACCAGGCTATTGTCAATGTTCTGATTATTTACTTAATATTTGTTTCAGGATGGCGTCCTGGTGGATGAGTTTGGTCTTCCTCAGATTCCTGCTTCATAAAGATCATTTTTAACATTTATTCTGTTAGTTTTACATGTATCATAGCCCTTTTTTTTTTGTATTGATGCAACTGACACGCCTGGCCTTTGAGTGCAGCAATGAAAACCAAAGCATCATCTGTCCAATGAGTGATAAATTGTATAATCAGGCCTCTCTAGTTATTAAAGGTTGTGGTTATTTTTCTTTCTCTGAACGTATCTCAGCTTGAACAATGATTGGAAATGGGGTTCTTAACTTTGTACAGTTTCTGAAACGGTAAAAAATAAATTATATTTTTCAAACAATACATCACTGTGATAATTGAGTCCTTCAAAAGATCCTTACTTGCGGAAAAGGCTTTATTGAGTCAAACATTTCACAGTTCAGAATCAACAATTTAAACAATTTTTGTCAATAAGAGTGTTTAGAAAAATAATAAATATGGATTTGTTTAAAGGACAAGCCCTGAACCTCACAACATAATTTTCTGATCACCAACTCAGCCTGTATGTGTGAGGGAAGATCTTTTGGTGAAGATACTTTTCCACACTGGACTTGTGCAGTTTTTCAAATTCATAATAAGGAATCTATGAGAAAAACAAACAAAAAACAAGTCTTTAAGAAAAGATTAATGGGATAAAAACACAGAAAGCACTGAAATAGTTTCAAGATTTATCCATCTTTGTCAGTGGTTCCCAACCCATTTTCCTCAAAGCGCCCTCCCCCCTTCTTACTTCCACCTCTCCCAAAGACATGTTCAACCTTAATCTCTATCAAAATAATAAAAGAAGAGAAGAAAATGAAGTCTAGAGTGGCATATGCACAGTTTTAATTATTCAAGTGGACTACAATAAATAGATATTTTCACAACCTCTGAGCAGACATTATGTGCCCCCGCAGGTTGGGAACCACTGATCTAGACTACAGATTAAACCTTAGTTAAGGTGTTTGATAGTAAGAGTCTAACCTGCACAACTTCATATCCCAGCAGGCTCAGATGTCGCTGTTTGATGGCTTCTTTTCCAAGAAGCTGCTTGACGTTTGTAGTGAACCTCTTTTGTCCGTCAATACAAAGTGCTATCCTGCAACAAAGATCAGTGATTAAGCATCCAGCTCTTACAAACACTTATTCACTTCCTGAATCCTTCCTGTGTACCACGTGAAGTCGTTTACCTTTTAAACACATCATCAGTTTGATTGGCAGGCAGCACGAATCCCTCTTCATCAAGTTTTATCTCCACATCTACGACAACAATAACATGTTACAACTTAAATGGCTTTTAGGGAGACGAGCTAAACAAAACATACCTATTGTATAGCAGTATGGTGTCAGAACTTTGGATCCAAAGTATGAACGATCGCCGAGTAAATCCACCAGTCCTGTTTTCACTGAGTTGTACAGATGTGGATCGACCGGCGTCTCCAGAGAGCGACCGGACATGAGGAAAGATTTGACGCGATACTTCGGAAGAAGCCTGGTACCCTGATGGAAGGGTCAAATTGTAGAAATAAAAACACATTTAAATCACAAAGTACAATGTTGATAATCAAGTAGAGATCTGTTTCAGTCACTTGTAAAGCTTATCAGTACAATTGGGTTCATTTTGATGGTAAAGCTGACCCAGGCATTTAGAACACAAATATGTTTGTGAATTCACTTTGAAAATCTGAACTTTAAATTAAATACATGGTATTGTTGCTATAATTTGAGACTTATTTGATAAATTACTGCATAAAAAGTCAAACAAAATTATAAATATTAACAGCATTTTAACTTTCGTGATTTTTGTAAATTCATTAATTTCATTGTGTTAAGTTTTCTAAGAAGATTGTAAAAATCTAAAAGGTTTCTTCTTTGTTTCTTTTTATGTTTTATGCAGCAGAGGGGACAATATTGGGTGAAACACTTATTTAAAGAGTTTAGCTGTCGTTATATCTACTAAGGGGAGTAAAAAAAATAAAATGTCTGATTCCATACAATAAAATCCAGCTATATTGTTTGTAAACCCTGAAATAATTATAAAAAATGTACTAAGATAAAAAAAAAAGTGCATCACAAGTCAAAAGAACTAAACTTCACACACAGAGGACATGTTGAACTGCAAGGTGTATATTCTGGTTTCTAAAATGGTTCTTTTTGTCACAAACTATTCAACCCTTCAAATTCCTGACCTCATAGAAGGGACATTCCAACTTCACCGTCATGTAGAGCTGAGTTAACTGTGCCAGAACAGCCCGATCAACAGCTGTGTCCTGACCTGCAGCACAAAAATTACCTTTTTTTTCTTGGCATGCCTTCATAAAAAAAGGTGTACACACAGTCAGAAAGTGTTTTACCTTGCATCTGCTGAAGGAAATGACTCCTAAATACTTTGGAGAGAAAGTTGACAGGGAACCTCTGCACTAGGGTGCAGGCATGCAGCAAGTTGATAAGGGTTTGGGGCTGGAATTGTGAAAAACGAGTGTACAGGATGGCTTCTACTTTCCTGAACAACTGGCCTGCATTGGGTGGGAGGTAACCCAACTTCCCAAAAGTCACAATCTGCCTGGCTATTTGGCTGGTGCTGTAGTCGTCGGCTCTGTAAACAAAGCTCTCAGCAACGGCATCAAAGACAGCGGGGGACAGGATGCTTCTGTGGCCAAAGAACTGCACCACCCTGGATACCGTCTCTGGATGAGAGGTGAAGGCCACCGTAGGTACGTGCTTCTCCATCGCTTCCACAAAATAATGATCGCTGTGACCAAAATGGATTAGTGCGCTCAGGACATGGGTGAGCTCCTCGTCACTGAAGTGAGGCACATGCCGAACAGCTTGCTTACACAAACTGATTACAAGAGGCATGGCTTGAATCTGATTAAGGGTAACAAGAGCACTTAGTACTTGGGTAACAGCAGAGGGATCCATTCGGGAGGTGACTGTTACAGCGTGGGTGTGCATGGTGTTCAGCAGGTCTCTATATTTTCCACCTTCACCCACACAGTCTTGCAAGAGCTTGTAAACAGCTACCAGGTCTGTAAGACTCCACTGGGCAGGTTCCTGCTTCTGAATTTGCTTTATCGTCTGCTCTAATATCAAAGAGCCTGGACCCTCGATGGCCAGCATCGCCCGGCCCAAGGTGCACAGCTGCCCTACAGTCATCTGTCCCCCGTCCAACCTGGCCTGACTCTCGGACACCAGCCGCACCATCAGTGTGCTCCAGGGATCCAAGAAGAGGCGTGTGCAGGCCAGGAGAGCTGACACCAACCCAGACTCGGTGAGCCGCTCAGAGTCCTGCTCCAACTGGAAGCACAAGGCCCGGATAGTGTCGCTTTCGAGCACTGTTGGATCTCTCAGAGCTGTGCCCTCCTGCTCCATGTCGGCCACACGGTGAAGAGCTGCTGCAGCCAGGGTGTCAGACAGGATCTCGACTGAGCGCAACAGCTTGAAGACCTGCCTGGAGGAGGAGCAGGCCAGCAGGCTCTGCTGGAAAACCTGCTCATCGGCAGCTGAGGGCTGGTGCAGCTGGGTCAAACGGAACCGAGGTACGGAGTCTCCGTGCAGTCCTACTGAACTGCTGGGGAAGACGGAGGGCTCCCTGACGACGGTGCTTAGGCTTGATCTGTAGTCCTGCTGGAGCTTCCTGCAGCCGTGTCGCTGGATACAACGTCTGGCTGAAGTACAGAGGCAGGCTACACACGAGGAGTGACTGCTGGTGGTGAGGTGTCTTCTGATGGGACAAACCCATGCAACACACCGAACCCTGAACTGGCCAAGGAGAGGTAAACTCTGAATTAGTTTCAGAGCCATGTTGGTCAATGAGTCCTCGGTCCCAACTACAACATAAAAAGAACAACAACCTTTAAACTACAGACACATGAAAAGCGTGTTATCAACGCAAATAAATACACGTAGCGGCAGAGAGAAGAAGTTTAGCGCTAACCTTAACCAACCTTGAGGGCTGCCGTAGTAGCTAAGCTAACAGTAGCTTCTCTACATTAGCTACTTAGCTGACAACTTTCTGATCATCTCAAAAGTCGTCGTTCAGCTGTTGTTGTTGTAAGACAGAAATCGTCACTTAAAAACATACAAGGTCAAAGTTTGAAGCAAGAAAACTCATCTCTACCTGGACCTACCGGCAGCTGCAGGGTCAAAGCAACACGACAGCAGATGCTAAAAACGTTGTTGTAGGAGTGTGTGGCGTTCATGTTTCCTCGGAAATGTGTTTTTCTCCATTAACAAGTATAATGCCAATTACTCCGAAACGTATGTTTGAGTCAATGAGAAATATAAATGTAAAAACAGTTATGTTGTTTTTCTTTAATAAAACCAATATTGCAATGAAAACAGCTTGGCATGTAGCTAATTATATTTTCTGCAAGCCTGTAATTCCTACGTTTTGACGGGACAGTGAAGATACTTCAATTTTATTTTCAGCCACTAGAGGGTGACAAAAAGCGATATAAATTTATGTTGCAAAGTCATCCTAACACTACATAATTAATCGAAATGACCAAATCTATTGTTTGATTACTCTGGTTTTCCTTCAGACCAAAAAAATAAATAAATAAAATCCCAAGCATTTTCTGTAAACATTTATCTACGGTATTTTTTTTTTTTCTAAACCACCACGAGACACATAATTATAACTCATCCACCAGGTGTGCAAACATGTAAAAAGTGCACCAGACAGATATGTGGAAAGGCAGCATGTTCACCTGTTTTCAACAAAGAAGGAAACAGAAGAACAGTGAGGATCCTGGGCATCCACAATGGAGATCAGTTAGATGGATGGAGATAACATTTACTCAAATGAGTGAAATTTGAACAGAAGTAACATGCACAGAGGCCCACTAACAGCTCATGGTTTTAACAGGGTCTTCCTAACACTAAATTGAATCAAATCTGAACAGTTTTACAGATATTCAGCTGTATTCATTCTAAGAGTGCTAGGCTCTTTGTTTGTTCTGACCTCACAGGAATATATTTAGTGTTGACTTTCATGAGTGCAGTAATAAATACTTCAGTCTGAAGCACCACATCTATTATTAGTGTTTAAAAACTGCTTAGGTTAAAGTAAAATAAAAAGCTAATGTAGAGCTCTGACATTAATAAACTGAAACTGAAGGTATTTGATGAAAGATTTAAAAAAATGGTTTTATTGAGGCGTCAGTCATAACCTCACACAGTTCAATTATTTGCATGTTTTTTTTAAAATGTAAGATCAAATGAACGATATAGAAGTATGTTCCATCCAACCTCTGATTCTTTAAGAATTCAGCCTGTGCGAGTCGGAACATGAACGAATACAGTGGAGGGAAACCAGACTTGCCAAGATAAAACTCCAGAGAAAAATAATGCACAAGAATGTTTTACACCAGGAAATTTAAAAAAAAAAAAAAGGCATAAGACAACTTTTTTTACGTGTCATTTATGTATGGTAAACAGTCAGCAAAATACAGACTGATAAGGGGATTTATTTAAAAAGTTTTATATTATAAAATGTAAAAATTCAGCTAGACACCATCACAAACTGCAAAGTCCTATCCACTGAAGCTTCAAAAGTCCTGCCACTTTACATTTATACATGAGATATGAAAAACTCATTTGGCAAAACCACAAGTTCACAGCAAAGTATGGATATTTATTGCTTTGGTTCATTTAAAAATCGGGTCTTGTCAAAAAAGCTGAGACATGCAGCACGGTGATCTAGGTAATGGCTGAGTGAAGGTGGTGGGAGATCGTAGGATTATTCAGGGTGGGTTCTTTAATCATCCTTGTCCTTGGCACCATGCTTTAGGATGCGTGTGAACTCCACGTAGTTGAAGTTATTCTTCTTGTCAATGGGGGCTTCCCTGAAGAGCTCATCTACCTCCTCATCTGTAAACCGGTCACCCATTGTTGTGAGCAGCTCTCTGAGATAATCCTCCTGAATGAAACCTAAGTTTAAGATCAGAAAGAAAAAATAAATAAAAATCAAGAAAGGAAACTCATTTTGCTAACATTTCCATCATTCACAAAATAGCAAAGTTTTAAGTAAGCCCATTTTTACTGTTAAGTGTCAGTTTTAAGTGATTTGGACCAAGTAAAAAGAGTTTCACCATCAAAAAACTTAAAGTAAAAGCAGAATACTTTGACGCTCTTAAGCCGGGTACACACCGGACGCGTTTTGAGCAGCCAAAGCAGCCAGTTCACATGCAAAATCTACGGTGGACGCACATCTAGGAGCAGCAGAGTATTTTCCGTGCATGTGGCGCATCCAAAGCAGCCGCCGCTCGAGTTCAAATAATTGAACTTTCGCTGCTCGACGCACAGCAGCAACCAATCACAGAGAATGATTTTTCCACGTGACGGTTTCCTGAAACCAAAACAGACGGACAGGAGCTCTTTAGCTGAAATCGACCGTCTGCAGTTTGTGTTCTGGCAGGAGATATCAGCACCGATGTGGGTCAGCGGCTCGTTAAACTGGGCTCGAGACAAAAAAAAATGTCTGTTAGCTCGCAGCTCCTGGAGTGGTGAAACTAACCGAACAGACTGCCCCTAAATCATTTGGTGAATTAATTATCTGCTGTGCGCAACGTTTGCTTGCTCTTTAGTAACTAAAGTGAAGCCATTGTCTTTATTTTATCTTTATTTCAACCGTCATTAAAGAAAGACAGGAAAAAACCAAGACGCTCCTCCCTCTTCAGACGCGCCTCTAGTTTGCTGCTGCGTTCACATCAAATGTGTTTCAGTGCGTCCAACTTGAGGGGTTGGGTGCATTTTTGCTGCTCAAAATACATTTTGGTGGGAACCCGGCTTTACAACCTTCTTCAAATTTGACTCGACACCACGACTAGGAGCTTCAATGACCTGACATGTTAGTACTGCACTTTAGTTTTAGATTACAATAACTCAAACCTACCGGCTCCCTCTTCATCGAAGCAAGCAAATGCATTTCTTATCACATCCTCTGGGTCTGTGCCATTGAGCTTCTCTCCAAACATGGTTAGAAACATGGTGAAGTTGATTGGTCCAGGAGCCTCCAACATCATGGCCTCCAGGTAGTCATCGCTTGGATTTTTTCCTTTAATAATAATAAAAAATAAAAACCTCAAAATTAAAAATATACATATATCTTTATAAAGTGTTTTAAATGCAGCCATTTGTTGCAAAACTCCATATGAGTCAGTACTTTAAAATTTCAGTTTTATTACCAGAATCGAGATAGGCCAGGGAGAGAATTTACATGTCAAACGTAGAGCTAGTTGATAGGAACATATGATAGAAACTAAAATATGTTCATACAAATGGAGCACACCATTTATAATCAAGCTTTAACAAATTCTTAAAAAAAAAAAAAAAAGCAAGTAGTATCTTTGTTGTACTATCACATTTTAAGGCTTCTGTATGACCTGCTAGGACTGGTGATACTGTGAAGGGAAATCTGAGATGTGATCACTCTTGCAGCCATAAGTAGTATTAAAACTTAGGTGCATCTAAATATTGGAATTTGTATTAATGGGGACCAGAGCTGACTAACAGCTGAGTTATTTGGCATGAGTATTCTCTTATAAAACATGCTCACATTCCACCTAAAAGCTAGACGTCAACAAGTTTTTAAGCACTTTGTAAAAGAGTTTCACTCACCCAACGAGGCAAGCATGTCGTGAAGGTCCTCCTTGTCTACAAACCCATCCCGATTCTGGTCAATCATGTTGAAGGCCTCCTTAAATTCCTGAATTTGGGACTGGTCAAACATGGCGAAGACATTGGATGTGGCGCGCTGAGGGCGCTTCTTGGTGGTCTTTCCCTTAGCCCTTTTGCTAGACATTTTGAATGAATTTCTTTCTATGGAAGTAAAAACACAAGATTACAGCATATCCTTTAGTCTTGTGATTTAAAAAAACAACAACAATGATGAAGATCAGTCTTAAAGGCAATATTTTAACGTGCCTGTAAGCATTATTTGTGACTACGCATAGTTCACTGATTAAATCATTAAATGAGGGTTAAAGACACTTTTCTTAAACTAACTGGTGAAGCTGCATTTGATCAGCAATAAACTCACAAATAGGCATTTTAAAGACAATGCAAGAACAATTCACTATAAATCTAGGACTTTAGGAATTGATGTGAACAATTTTGTAGTTAAACGAGAAAAGTGGCTTGTTACATGACTCAATAAGTTTTATGAATTTGTCATCACAACAAAAGAAGGCAGCAGCAATGATAAAAACTAGACCATACTGTATCTCGTGAGATTTTGTGGTGGTACATTTGAGTGGCGATGTAATTTGATTCTCCGGCAGCAAATCCCCAGAGCAGTGTCTCTCAGAGCTAAAAATGGAAATGTTCTTAATCTTTTTCTAGGTTGGTCAGCTCACTGCCTTAACCAAAGACAGGAAAATGACTGATCTGAGGGCAGATGCCCTTATCTGGAAATGTTCAGAATGTAGACTTTCCAACATGTTGACACTTGTTTTAGTGGATTTAGATAGTTTGGACAAAACCTTACAAGATTCTAGATTGTAAACTTACCTTCCTGTATACATTTCATAATGCAGACTTACTTTACACAAAACTCAAGTTTCTACACTTAACAAAAAAATAAAGCTTTTGTTTTGTCTATCAAGGTCATAGTTTGTTGTCTTTAAATACCTAAAAAATAAAAACAAAAAACAACCACTGACATATTTCCAGCGCTACGCCCTTTGCAAAACAATTACTATTCGCAAAACCTGTTAGTCTGTTTTACAACCTCACGATAGTTGTTGTTACAATGGTTTGCGGCCTATCTTGAACCACGGTAAACATAAACAATACACAAAAGTAGCACTCAAAGAGAGAAGAATATCATTCAGAGGAATATCCAAAACTATTTTATACGCAGGAAGTTTTCGCTCGATTTAAATCACAGGAAAACTGACACTGCCGTGAGTTTAGCCGCGGAGCTAACTATTCTTTCAAGCCTAGGCACTAAAAACGGTACGCTGGTATTAAATTTACTTATAAATATGAAACTGAGACCTCTAGTATGTGGCATACAGATTAAAAACAAGTTCTAATATAGTTAAATAATAAAGATAATAAAACGTGAACAGTCTTACCTCACAAAACCAGATAATTTTTGGCTAATATGTCGCTGCTTCGTTTCTCAACCACCGCCCTTCACTTCCTGGTGATGCTGTAGCCTTCGTACAAAACATTGGAACAAACCAACTTTTTAAAATAAGGGGGGATGCGCGCTGATTAACTAGATAATTTTTGTTAAATAAAAAATAATAAAGAAGTCAGTTTTATCTGAATATAATGTATTTTAAACATTTAGTTTAGATTGTGGTGGATATAACTATACAACATCGATATTAAAAACACAGACACCCCCGGAGGGATACATGTACCATTCCATAACGCCTGTGTAGACTCTCCTGGATATGTCCTTTTAAGGAAAGAAAGCATATCCTATAATATTTCGCAATACCTTTTAATTAACTCAAAGTACATTTTAAACAATTCTGTGTGGAAATAAGAATAAAAGGAAACACTAAAACAATATAGTATTACAGTTTTTTTATTTACTAAATTAATAATTAATTATTAGTAATTTACTAAATTATTAGACACAATGTTGATTGTAAAAGCTATTGTATTCATTCAAAATACAGTTTAAAAAGTATAAAACATAACACTATTAAGATAATGAAAAACATACAAGCAACAACAATAAATTTGATTCTGTTTTACCATATTACAATAGTTTTTGTGAAAACTCTTTATAAAGACTGTTTTACTCTTAACAATTTATATTATAGACATCTTTTTTTTTCAATCTAAATTTCAAAGTTTGTGTGGTGCTATATTTATAGCTGTAAGATTATTGCTCATCCCACCAGGCTGCTCTTCAAAGTCTATTTGAACCCCAATTAAATTATAAAGAGGAAACGTGTTGATAGGATGGATTATTATAGATACTGACTGCCAGAGCTGAGTTAGACAACAGCTGGTTCTGTAGTCATTGTTGTAAAGAGAGATAGTGTTGTAGGACATCAAAAGTGTGGAACTGTTGACTCACTGGTTAAAACAAGACACATCTGTCTTTTGTGTCCACTTGTCTGGTCACTCTCAAACTATATTGTAAAACATTGTTCTAAAAACAATATTTTTAATATTTAAATGGGATTTTCTATTTTTTATTAACATCGACAATAAATCAGTGTTTTGATGGCAAAATAGGTAATATAAAAGAAGTATATCCGATTTTTATAAATGAAACCCTTTCACACAAAAAAAAACCTAATTAAGAATTACAGTGCAATTTTGAACCACTAGAGGACGCTGCTTCATTAAGGACTCTTCCTTAGCATGGACATTTTACAGAAAAAGTTTTCTCTCTGAATGTGCCTGATGTTAGTAGTTTAGCTCACTTACTGTTTTTGTATATAGGAACAAGTGTTAAGTATTGACAAATACTGTACACTAAAACATTTATATATTTTGCTAATTTGTAATGCACGCACCTACATGGGCCTTAGCAAGATAAAAAATAAACAGTTCAAAATACAGTTTAAAAGTATAAAACATAACACTATTAAGATAATAAAGAAAAGCATACAAGCAACAACAATAAATTATATTCTGTGTTTTTATCATATTATAAAATATATTCTTTATCATCATCATGTCCACAAAGTCGTCCATTAGTGTCTAACAATAACATTGGGTTACTAAATTGGAAGAGGTTTACATTTCACATGGCTGCCACAAGATTTTAGTCAAGTTATGCTGACCTATAAAATGTGGCTAATAAGAAAGGACAAATCATGTGAAAAGCATATGTCAAGAAAGGATGCCATGGAAAATTCATGTTAGTGTTCATTTCCAGGACAACATGTCTGTGGCAGTTCATCCATATCTGCCCATGAAGCAATTTGTTGGATGGTTTATTCAAACAGGAGAGGCGGCCGTCCGTTTAAGCTGCTGGGCTCTTGTGGCCACTCGTGTGCTTTCAGAGAAGAGACTGAAGTTGAAAGAGAGCACGGCAGAGACAGTAAGTGGCATCTGTTGTATGAAAGAGTAACAATAACATAGCTAAAGTTAGCATCAGTCACAGCTGAGGCTGCTGCAGTAAAAAAAAATGAACAAAAGCGCTTGAAGGTTAAAAATGGCTTGTGTGTGAGCTACGGGCAAACTGCAAATCAGAAAGAAATGAAGAAATTCTAAACAAACAAGAAAATTAGGATACACTGGAGATTAATCATGTAACATTCATGTTAGGGTTTGTTGTCTGCGTTAAGAAGCAGAGTTTATTGTGTGACTTTACTTCAAAGCTGATTGAACAAAGATGTATCAAAGACCAAAGCATAAATACAGTTTTAATACCAGTAAATAAATAAATCAAAGTTCATTTTGTATGAATAAACCAGAGAAATTAAGCAAAAATATATATTTAAAGCGCACCTACAAAAGCAAACATTGATTGAAAGAATGCATATCTCCCACCACCTTCCAATAGTTTTACACAAAGATCAGCTTATGCTAAAAAAAATACTATGTTAAAGCCATTTTGGTCAAACAATATTATTTAATCTGTTGATGCTGGAATAAGTGGATATGACTTTCAGCTACTATCATATGGTGGTGGCAATGTTTGTGTTTAAGATCAGCTAGTTGTTGTAACCATCTTGATTTTTACTGACTCCAAATATTAATGAATTATATTTGAGCATCAGTTACTTTTTAAGGCTTTCATTAAAATCCATCCACTGGTTCATGAGATATTTTGCTAACAGACAGTTTAACAAACACAGACACTGTCAAAAACATTATTGCCCACATTTTGCCTATGGTAGTGGGTGATGGCATACAAAGAAACAACAAACAACAAAAAAAACCAGTCTTGTGTTTACCCACATTCCAGACAATTCTGCTTTTTGGCACAAAGACCTGCTGCCATAAATGTGTTGCACTATCGACTCTACTTGACCCCCCCTGCTCTGCTCCCAGCTATATTTATCTCCACCCTCACCTTAAAAGGCTGCGACTGCCGCTTGGACACTCTGGCCTGGGCCAACATTATTTTTGTTGTGTAGACCGCAGCACTGTGTGCACCTACCTGTAGCTTAGCTGGGATATCAAACTGGAAGAGTGGAGTTGGCTCATTTTTTCCCCCCCTTTGAAAGTTGTTGTTTGAGGGTAAGTAGGTTACTGCAAAGGGTGGCACCTGATGCACTGATGCATAAGTCTGTCTAAGCATGCTGTGAATGTGCCTGATTGCCTGAATTTTCTGTCTTTAGTTCTAACGTTGCAAGTTATGATGATGAATCTGTATGTTCATATCTTGGAAGCTAGATTTTCTTGTTTCAGCAGAAGAGATCTTTGATAAACTTAACTGTATAATCTTCAATACTAACCAACACGACAAACAGAAAGACAAGAGGAAACTCAGGACTGGTACTTGGAGCGGCCTGCAGCATGTCTGGATCTATACCCTTCTACCAGAAGCACCATCGCCACTATGATCGTAGCTACCGAAGCTCGGAGGCAGAGGCTAAAATGAGACACTACCAGTCTGGCAGCAGCACGTCCGTCACCAGTAGGAGCAGGGGGTAAGGAGGAGGAGGAGGATGGGGATATGAAGATGAGGACCTCATAACTTCATCAATCAACTTAATTGTCACAGGAAAGCCTTACTACTCCTCTAACACATTCCACTTCCCAGCTGAGCTGTTCATCTCCATCAACTCTGGAGCACTTCTCTGTCACAGCTTTTAGATCATCTTTCCTTCTTCACATAAAGTAACCTCTTCTGTCTATTGAGTTCACCTTGAAGAACCCCTGTACATAACTGAAGATTGCTACTTCCATAAAAACTCAAAAATGCTTTGAATCATGCATGAACGTCTTCGCATGCAGCATGAAAGTCTCATATTTAACACATTCACCACAAAGCAAGCAAAACATTGTCACCAGATCACATCATCTATGATTGTTATGGAAACTTGAATTTTCCAAAGAAAATACACTGGCCTGGTAAGGTGTGGACAGGTCAGGGGTTCTTAAGTTGCACTAACACCTTCTGAACTTAGCTGTTAATTTTACAGAAGAGCAGCTCATCATCACCCAAAACTGTGCTGTGGTTAGGAGAATGAAAGGAGAGGAGGCTCGTCATGTTATGAGGATTTATCAGGCATGGTGGTTACGATAAATCCTGTATTAGGTGCATTTATGGCCCTTCGTGTCCCATGTCATTACCCACTCTTAACAGGCTATTTTAGCACCAGTTTTGCAAGCACAATCCTGGAAAGTCAAGTAGC
>JARVGW010000323.1:8956163-8966886 GCA_031762495.1 Anablepsoides rubrolineatus
TAATGTGCAGGTGTGTCCATTTGTGCACTTCTACAATTTCACTTAAAAAAGGCATTTTAACTAGCATCTGATTGTGCGTAGTGTTCTAAAACTCCATTTGAAATGATTCATTATGCATCAGGAAGTCAAGTCTTCACCTGTTTTATTTTTTCTATATTTAGAACCTGTGATTAACAAAAAACATGTGACAAGACAGAACATCTGATAGCAAGGCTTCACACTGATTGTGTGAAGTTTCACACAAACACACACTGTCGTGAACAAACACCACATCTCTGCTGACAACGCTTCATCAAACGTGTTTTTCATTTTTAATGAAGCCTCCTCCACGACACAGCGGACTGTACAGTTCCCGTGTCGTATTATCGGCAGCACCCTGACTGATGGACAGAGAGACGAGGAGCAGACGGGCTCAGGATCGATTGACTGCTTGTTTAGTTCAAGTCTGATGAGCGTCTCTGCAGAAGGTCAAGCTGTTGGTTTGTCACTCTGATGCAGAGAGTGAAACAGTGATGACGAGCAAGGTTAATAAAACTTAATGATAGAAAAAGAGAATTACTGAGACTTTGTCCTAAATTGAAGGGAATGAGTGGATATTAGTGGGATTTCTCTTTGTTCATATTAATAACAAAGACACGAAAAGATGAAAATAACCCTGATTATGACTCATGAAGGATAATCTTTGAATGACTAGGCTTTCATTTTTGTTATACC
The DNA here is from genome assembly GCA_031762495.1 of Anablepsoides rubrolineatus. Taxonomy (NCBI): domain Eukaryota; kingdom Metazoa; phylum Chordata; class Actinopteri; order Cyprinodontiformes; family Rivulidae; genus Anablepsoides; species Anablepsoides rubrolineatus. The sequence goes on from JARVGW010000323.1 coordinate 8,956,878, forward strand.
AGTTTTCTTTTTAATCAGCTTGACGTGCAGCATAACTCTTGAGTCATCTCTCCCTTCTGAGCAAGCAAAGAGATCAAAAACGCCACTCACTCTTCAAGACACGAGATCCTTACCGTTGTCAAAATAAATGACAGTAGAGTTTCTGGAGACACTCGGGTCAAAGTTGGCCATCAGAGGAGCGATGTATTGTGTCGCTGTGAGCATCCGGTGGACGACATCACCAGTGTAGATGAAACCTGAGGGAGCGAGCAGAGGAGCAAAAACAACACTTGTTTAGAACAGTGTGGCAAAAATCTGCTCATCCTACTTCTACTTGTCTATTTAATAGATCATTTTTTAGCATTACATATCTGCTCTCCAAATTTAAAGGCTGCTCATTAACCAACAACTGTCCCTTTTGCTGCTTCCTTCGAGCTGGAGGCAGCCTCAGCAACCAAGATCGTTTAATTACTTTCATTTTTTATTAAGAAGAGAAACACAAACTAGAGGGGATTTATAAATGCTAAATGAGCAGTTGTGTACCACATCTACTTTATGTTAATGAAGATACCATGACATTAAAAAGGAGCTTTGTTACATCTTCCTGATAAACAGACAAACTCAAACTGAATCATTTAACAGTTTGTAAACGTGGTTAATAATTGACTTTATAAAATAAATCAATACACTATTATTCAACACCAGGGGAGGCATTTCAAACAGCAACATAATTTCACAGTGGATTGCAAAACAGAGCAAAGTCAGCTGCTGTTAGAACTATTTAAGACCAAAGCTTTTGTTTTGATTAAATGCAAAATACTTCAAAACCAACATGTAGCTTTAAAATGATTAATCTGGAACTTGAGCTTGAAGCAGCTTTATAAATCAGAAGGAATTTAGGTGAATAACAGTGTGAAAAATGAAAAAACACACCTACAGCAGCATTAATTAATTCATAAAAAAATGTTTCCAGCTAAATGATTCACGCCAGAATCTGTCTACAGCAGGGGAGGAAAGAAATTCCTAGAGGTATGCTGAATAAAAACAGATTTTTGTGAAACATTCTCCTGAAGTGCAGGCCTACACACTTGTTCCATGTTACAATATGTCTCTTCATAAGGGGTGGGTTTTAAAAAAAACATATCTATCGTTCTGGAAACATGCTGAGCTTACTGAGAGGAGGATCAATCTTTGCACAAAGACCTCTCTGCTCAGAATTACCTCTGTGTACGATGCAGCCAGAACTCAGATCAGGAGCAGAGGAAAAAAAAAATCTGATTTGATTTCGTAGCGTGAGAAGGCCACCTGAAGAGGAGTTAGGGGCCCTAAAGGGTTTAAAAGAAGTTGCTATGGTTACATGTAGTTTTATCCTTGATGAAAATGTGTGTTTAGCAAAATAATTTTCTTATTAACAAATTGATCCATTAGATCATATACACTGATACCATTAAATCATCATGTATAACGACAACGAATGCAGGCCTTTTTAAATGATTTCATTCATAAAAATAAGCCAATTTGGCTTGTGTGTTTAGCAAAGTCTCCTTTGCCATACAGTACTCCTGATGTCTACAGTGAATGAGATGCATGACAGGCGGAGGAACAGAAAGTGAGTTGTAACAAAGTAACGCTGATAAAAAAGAAAACGTAAAAGTTGCTGCAGAATCACAACACAGCAATCAGAAGCATTCAGGATATGTTGTGTTCGTGTAAATGAGCGTAAAATAAAACCTTACATAGCAATCTAATTTCCTGTTGGCATGAAAGCTCTTGTTATGATGTCATCAACGCTGCTAATGCTTCCCAACAAGACATCACACTTGCAGTTGTGGCCGGTGTCAGAGTTGCACTTTACAAATCTCATCTGTATTGTTTTCAATGAACACACTTTGAATTTAAAATTTTAAAAGCCACCTGTAGCTGCCTGATCCGTACCGTCCCGGAAGCATTGATTTTAGCATGTAGCATTCGATTTCAGTCTTTCATCACCTACAATGCTTCATAGAAAAGGTAGGTATTTGCAACAGCTGTGGATTTTTATTCCAGGAAAAAAATTAAACAAAGATAAAATGAGTTGACATGACATGATTGTCTAGAAAATAGTTGTCAAGTTACTTTAAGTAAATATGTACGCAATGTAAATCTATGTTTTATTAGTCAAAATGTATACAATATTAAAACTGTTTTCAGAATATAATGCAACACACCTTTATAATTAAAGACAGAAATAATTATTTTTAGTATTTTTTTTCTAAATCGAGCACATTCCAGAAGTCTATCATTTAGCGCATGCGCAAAGGAGCTGACAGTACAGATGGTGCTACCAGGATGGATCGGTCAGCCACACCACCTTCTGGTTAGAAGCATTAGCAGTTGCTTTTGTCGCAGGATGATGATGTCATAACAAAAGACACAAATCAATGGTATAGCCTGGTTTCCATTTACATATAACATTTAACATTTAGTAAAAATTAGCAAACTGTAAGAAGTGAGCTAAAAAACAATAAAATGTTAGAAAATTTTTAATTTGGATTTTACACTCAGAAAGTGAGCTTAACAATGAAAATGTGTTCGTGACATTTATTAGCATTTTATTTTACACTTGGCTCCTGATATTCAAATCAGTCGAGACACATTTAATGTCATTTTTTACCCAACATCCAACTTAAGCATGTTGTCACATCTTTGTTTTTGTCTTGGCTTCACTTTTAACATCTGCAAAAGTAAAAAAAATATATATATATAAAAAACAAACAGTTTGTAAACATAAAAACCCAGAGTGAAAGGCTTTTATTTGTGGCCCTGTCTCTCTTCTTTCCACCAGAAACCGCCTGAACACAACTTAATAGACAGTCTAAAGCAAATCAGACACCCTTTCAATACACTAAAAAGGTGAAAGCTGCAGGGCGCTCAATAGAAAGTCTATTCATTCATTATAGTTGTCACTTTAAGCAGAAGGAGAGCAGACAGAGGAGGAGAGGTACCACTGGGAAAACAGATAGAGAAGAGAGAAGAGACATCAATAATAAAGAGAAATCTGAGGGTGGGACAGAGTGGAACTACTTTATTCTCTGAATAACTATGTTTATGTGTTCAGCCTTTAAAAAGGGATGGCATGCTTATGTAAAAAGAAAAACACTAGTGGGAATTATCAAAACCACCAGACTAAAGCTTTACTTTATTGGACAGCGTGTTTAGACAAGCGTTCTGTTCTTGTGAACTGAGCCGTGTTTAATTTACAAGATATTTGGAGCTGAGAAGTAACTTCAACCATTTTTTCCTTTTCTTTTTCCTTTTTTTTTGTCTTCTGGCTTTTAAATACAAAGCTGCAAGGTTTTTATCTAAATTAAATGCCTTTGTTTTGCTTTTTTTTAATTACTGACTGTGACAAAATCATACCTAGTCAGCATGTAGCCACTTAGTTATGCCCCAGCATTACAGAGCATTTAGTTTAAAACAATGTAACAGACTGCAGTGATTAGAAAGTGGCTGATACAGCATTCTAGGTGACCCAACCAAAAAATATCTTCACATCAATTTAAACACTGAAACAACTTATTTTTGAGAAGTTCACTTGTAAAGTTGTGCTTGTCTGATAACCTCTAATCAGTAGTACATTATACAAGCATCTGAACCATTCAACAAAACCTAAACTAGTAAATGATCTGATAGCGTTTCTTCAATTTCTTCAAGATGCCAAAGCACTTTATACTCCAGTTCTTACTCCTGGTTTTTCTACACTTTTGTCTTGTTGCTGCTGTAACATATAAATTTCTCCACTGTGGAACAAATAGTCATTGTTTTTTTATTATCTAGTTTATAATTGCTCATTTACACTCTTGTTTTAAACTTACTTTTATCATTTCCGCACATCCCTTTCCAAACTAAAATTTTTCCTAACCAAGTGACTCATGTAACTTTCAGAATAAGAACTTGCTGCACTGTAATAAATGTAGATTTATAGCATGTAACCATAAAAAAGTGAACTATTAACTTTGAAATTTGAAAAGGCTGCAGGCCAACCCAATCTTTTGGCTCAGCCTGCCGTTGTGTTGGAGGATTGGCTGCTTTACAGTTTAAAAAGTGGCAAATTGTGGAACTAAAACAGAACATATGTGTCTCCGGTGCATTTTCTTTAAAGACTTTGTTGAGAAATGATCTTTTCTTTGGGTTTTATGGCGGCATAGAGGGACTTCTTTAGCTCAGGTCTGGTGATGAAAACAAAGGCATGAAGAAGAGCTAGTGGAGTGGAGAGAGGAACACGAGCTGACTGATGGAGGGATATGAAAAAAGTGTCTTGGAGACAAAGCCTGTGAGGGCTGTGAGAGGGCGATAGCTTCCTCCTCAGTGTCGTCTCTCCATCTTTGGTCAAAAGAATGCAAATTCTTGGTATCTCCTCCCAGCTAATGGAGCCTCTTCGGCCTTATTCATGAAAAAAAAACAACTCCTTGTGATTAAGGATCAAGTAGAGGAACATGACAGCAATGATGATGATAATAATAAGAGACAAAACCAATTATTTCTACGTTATTTCAGAGGCAGCACAACATGTCTGGAATAGTTGAGTTGATGCTATAGGTTTTAGTCTTTGATGCGATAATGGCTGCTTGGTGTGTTTGTGGTTTCTCTGTCAAGACTCAAGTGGAAAATGACTTTGCACACTGCGGTGAACACAGCGGCTGTGTCACGTTCCTCCCCACACATTGTCGGAGAGACCCCCACCTTCTAATCCAAAGCTATCGGGGTGCAACTTGGCCAAGAGATTCCGTTTTCCAGTCCAAAAACCACTGGTCTGGTTTCTCCTCCAAGTCAAGTCTGGCGTGACGGACCTGGTGCTGATTGTTGGGTGTGGTTTGTCCTTTTTTTTTTATTCCTCGGTGCTGCAAAGTATCCCACAGAGGTGGGAGCTTTAAATGGTTTATTATCAGGCAGAATGCTTGCACTTCAGAGTATTGTTAGGTGGTTTTTTAGCAGGGTTTGTGCCAGACAAGACATTTTGTCTGTGAACTTTCCTGATTTAGTTTCCCGGAGGAACAATCTGAAAAAATAACTCAAAGCTTTTATCCTTTTCAAAATTCAAGGATAAAACCTCAGCACAGTGGCCAGGCTCACAGGTAGAAAAACACAAGATACACACATGTGTGCGCTCAGAAACTCTTTCATACACAACTAAGATCTTCTTGATTTTATACACCTTACCACAGTCTCCCCTCACCCCACAGCAATAAAACGTCTCAGTGTGCGCTCTAATATTCCACGCACATGCACTCAGTCCAACAGTAACACTAATAACTCCTATTGAAAGAGCAAATTCCAACTTACCACCAGTCGCCACAGTGATTTCACGCAGGAGATGCCCATAAAACGGGAAATCGAAGGACAGATTAACTCTCTGTGAGAGGAAAAACAGACAGATGGCACAAGTCAGGAGGATGGAAGGAACTGAAAAATCCAAAACAGATTTTTTTATCTTTAAACCTCCAGAAGATTAAGATCAAAAGCAAAACGTGAAACGTAAATATAAAAGGTGAATGGCATGTTGCTGCACACCACGGTGAATACAAATCATGACCTCTGCAACATGTTTCCCAAGAAATCCACAAACATTGTGTTTACTACTGAGGTGTAAAGCAGCAACTTATTATGACACTTTATTATAACTCTATAAAAATATAGAATTGTTTCTATAGAGCTCTGGTGAATACAAAGTTTCATTCTTAAAAATGAGAAATAAAAAGAAACAGTAATTAGGAATTAGAGCTAAAACAAAAATTACTTTACGTTGTTTTACAATTAATTTGTGGCCATAAAATTCAAAAATGTTACTTTTGTACAATTGAACAAAGTAGCTGCTAATTCCATAAAAGAGCAAAACAGCTCAAATCGACCTAAATGTTAATCAGAATTTCATGTAATAATCTTGTTGAAGTCATATATGCCTTTGATAGACATCTGATAGATGAAAGCAGTTCTACAAAAATTAAATATCAAATATAAAGTTTTAAAATAACCAGTGTTAAAGAACAAAAAAGTAGTTTAAGTAGTTAGATGAATATTATTTAAAAAATCTGAGGTTTGTCAAAAACATCGCTTATTGTCAATATTACTAACTGCACATATTAGTTTAACAAGTTTAATTATGTTTAACTCAGACACAGAAATTTTTACAAGATGTTAAGTTGGACAGGTACTGAATATTTACATTTCTACCTTTTACCTACAAAAAGACAAGAATTATGAGTTGTTATGTAGAAAAAAAATCTAAATTCAGGAAGTGGGGGTTCTATGGAAAAGTTTATGAAGAGTTTTTATCTTACTTGTTGTAGATATGTTTATGAATGACCTCAGTTTGGGGAAATGGAGTTTAATTTTGACAGAATTTGATGAGTTAACAGCTAAAATAGATAGTTGGTTGTAGGTTTAGTCATTTCTTGGACTAGCTGTTATCTCGTGGATCCACTCTAATTCTTCACACTGTGATTGTTCAAAGACATCTGCAACAGGTAAGATATTATCTGTCATGAACTTCACACTAACAGATCTTAATTATCACTTCAAATAAACCAAATCCATTTAGATTTTTATTTTTTTTAGAGGAACTGGGCAGTTATACATGCATAGTTTAAGACCTTTTCATCATCTTATCTATACACTGAATACACCACAGTCACAGCCAGAAGATAATATGGAGATTGACAATTTGCAGTAAAAATTGCATCTATGCAGTCCTGCATCAGTAATCCTGTGGTAAACCACCCTGAAGCTCACAGACGATGAAGCCAATCTAGTGCTTAACTTCTCTTCAACTCTGTGATGGAGTTGACCTCTTTGGCTGGCTTTTGTTTGTGACCTTATCAGCCATTTTTTTTCTCTTTCCTTCTGTATCGTGGCCAAAGTCACGGCTGGCAGTAGAGCTGAAAGGGAGCGAGCTCTCTTGAGTTTTAAGGTTTTTCTCGGAACTTTAACGACCACCACAGTAAACTATTTCTTTAAAATATTAGTCCTCTGACACCGTGCCATGGATCATTTTAGCACAGATGGTTTTCTCCTCTCAGTTATTCAGCCGAGACTTCCCACGTGTCCTTTTGGACTCTACAATTGCTTGACTGACCATTAAAATGGGAAATTCACTTACTGATTTTTCAAACCGAGCCAAAGTCAGAGATACGTTTAAAATTTGTTCCTGTTTTTTTTCTTTTTTTACGAGGACTTTCTGAAGCTGAGATGAAAAAGCTCCCCTTAGATTTAATTGTTCAATCCATCATTACCAACCCGAAGGTGGAGGAGCAGAATGAACAATATTGGACTGTTTTCTGCTAGTGTTCATTCAGGGTATTTTTTTATTTCATTTTTTCCCCTCGCCATGATGCTTTGTTTCTCTGGTCTGTTGCTGCTGCTGCCGTGTGCGACTTTATCAGTATGCAGCTCACATGGGTCACCTGCCTGCACTGACATGAAGGGAGGGGAGCTTTAAACGTTGCTGCAGAGAAGAATTTAAATCTGCACGAAGAATACATGGATTTTTAACCTTTTAATCAGATAACTTACAGAGAAAGCAAGGCTCTTCAGTCCTTTAGCCATTACAGTTTTAGTTGTAGAATCAGGATCTTAATACGCAACAAATAAATAGGTTTTCAAAAAGGCTTTTCACAGCAAGTATTTCTAATGTACAAGGTAAAATTTATGATGGACTAAACAACCACCTCAATGAAGAGAAAATCACTCTCAGTGATGCAATTAATACTAGTGTTACACTAACACTGTTTTCATTCATTACTTATATTTGAGTTTAACAAATCATTTATTATATGTGGTCTGACCTATTAGTAAAACATTTTGGCCAACTTCAGTTATTTTAAATGCATTTTATAAAAATAATTGATGTTGAGGATATTAAAGATTCACATTAAATTTTATGAACATAAAAGTCAAAGAACTGTAAGATGCCAACTCAACGCTTTAAGGGCTGTATAAAACTGATTAATAAGATTAAAAATATATGTTTTACCATTTACTTTAAATTTGTGACAAGAATAAGTGAAAATTTTGATTCTTTGCTAATTGAGATTTGCATAATTAGCAATTATCTAGCAATCCCAGTAATATTCATTTAAATAGAGGTTTTCTAACAGATAGATCTTTTAAAGCCCTTTAAATAGTTGACTAAAGAGATCATATAAGCATTATCTATTACACACGTTTAAGAAAACAGTTGCTTGTTATTGATGCAGGTTCAATATTCTGAAAATAATTTAGTACACGCGTTAAGACAAAATTGTGATATATTCTCGAACTTAAGACAAATAAAACCCAAACAATGAGTTGAAATTCTCCAAATCAGCATTTAGCATCAACCAAACCTCTTCCTTCTCATGCTGTTGTTGACTTACCGCTGCCTGTCGGTGTGTGTTGGACAGAATCCCATGGATCTTCACTTTGTCCTTCTCCATCTGCTCAATGTTTACCCACAAGTCTTTGCTCATAGGATCTGAGGGGCCGTATGTTTTTGATGTGTAGTAGTTGTGGTCTGTGTCCTCCTAAAGGACGACAAAACAAGGTATTAGCTGGAAGTTCACATAATGGGAGGAAACAATATGAAAGATGAACAGCAGAAAGTTGATGCAGTCTTTCACATTGTGCTCGAAAGCAAATCATCTTTACTAATTAAATTAGAAGGCAGTGCAGTCATTTACTTGAAAGAGTTTGTATATTCCCCACTCTTTAGTTCAACTCTTCCTTCTCAATCAGCACATGTATTAGTTTAATGTCTGCTAAGCAAATTAGAGGAAGTCTGTTAACTTCGTGTACTCTTCAGAAGCCTGGACCAGACTGCAAAGTCAGGTCAAGCGTTTATAACAGGAACATTTATGGACTTTTGTAAACCACGAATCAGGAGCCTGTTGAATTTTATTGTTTCCTGTGCAGAATTAGGAAGAACGCTTGTGTTATCTCTTTTCCTCTGAGTCTAATGATACATTACAGCTGTGTCTTTTATCTAACACACTATTAAAGTTAATGTGCTGAACCAAGAGTTGAGAAGGGGCTTCCTTTTCTTCTGACTGTGAGCTGACTAATAGGAACTCGCACTGCTCTGTGGTTACTTTGTTACATGGGTGGCAACAGTCAGAGCCACTTGACTTTGGTTGTCAAAAGGCCGATCCTTGTGCTTTCAGTTCACTTTGCTTTGAGGGATAATATTTGCTTGTTCTCATAGATTTATGATCTAATTCTTTGCCTCAAAATTCAGTCTTGAATATCAGACAGAGAGGCCTATTGTTTCCAATTAGGGGAGCTCTTTGTGGAAAGTAGCAGAAATGTGGGAGATGAATCACGTTGGTGGTGTTACAACTGATTTATTTGCAGAAGTAAACTTGTGCTGCCAGGAGCTTTTCGTCACAGCTCTCAGTACGGATGATTCATGTCAGCACGAAGAAAAAGGCCCCTGCTGGCAACTTTATTCAGCACTTCCATTCCAAAACAGAAGGAAAAGCAGACACACATGCAGAGCAAGCTTTAACTGAAAAAAACCCACATTAATTTAAGCCCATTTTGAATCCATATACCTTTAACTAAAAACATTATTGCAACATAGTGAGGTATTTACAGTTTACATAGAAAAACCTCATCATTACAGCTCTCTTGAATGACATTTAGCTAAATCTATTAATCAAAACCCTGTAAGAAGCCACTGTGTTTTGCACATAAAGACAGATGGTGACACTCGTTTCAGATGACCTAAATGTTTCACTCATTTTGAGGACAAATTGCGGCTGAGCAGATTGTTTTAAACACACAATAAATAATTTGCTGTGTTTTAGATTAATGGCTGGCACTGAAATACAGAAGGCAAGCCATAAAATGTGTAACATATTGTGTCCTCAACAAAGTAATTGATTATCTATAAACAAATTAAACTATTTTTTAAAAGTCTGTAACACATTAAAATTTATAAACTTGTAATTCACAAAAAAATAGAGACTAATTTTTAAAAACTGTAAAAGTGTTCCTAAAACATCAGTGAAGTTAGGTA
>JARVGW010000323.1:9317473-9344749 GCA_031762495.1 Anablepsoides rubrolineatus
TTTTTTATGCTTTTTAATATAAAAATAGGGGGGGTCGTATTATACATGAGATCGCATTATACACGAATAAATACGGTAAGTCATTTTTGTAAAAGATATGTTTTTTTTTAGCTTGAACAATAAAAAATGACTGATACTCATTTTGCTAGCCTTGAATTTTGCCTCTTTCTCCATAATGTGGGCTATTTTTGCAATAAAAACATTCAAATTGATGTTTATTGTTCATCTTACGCCCCTGAATTTAAACAAGGAGTAGCAGAATACAGTGAGTATTGGCCTTATTTGACTGACCCTGGAGTTGTATTCTTTAACAACGACTGTGTGCTTCTCGAAGTGGCATTGATTCAATCCTCTGCTAAAAAGCAAACAAGCGTATCTTCTTGGATGTCAGAATCTTTCCTAAATTTACTGATTTGTGAGTTTAAGAAGCCTAGCATCACTGGTGTGAGACAAATCGAAATCTGAAATCCACACATGGCTCAAACCTCCAGAACTACAGTTGTGTATTTGTGTGTTTTAGATCAACTGGATTAAGTCACTTTACAACTTATTGATGTAAAGATATTTTAGCACAGCCTTTAATAACTAAACAGCAAAAGTATTTTGTTTACACCAAAAATGCTCCGACTATTATTCAGAGTCCTGCAGTCCTCCCGTCTGCCCTGCAGCGCTCGGTGTGTTTGCTGCAGTGTAAAGAAGCAGGTTGGGCTGAGAAGAAGGGTGAGAAAGGCTCATTAAGAAAGCTCGGCTCCTCAAGCTTAGAGGCAGAAACAGATCAAAGCCCACTGGGAGACGGTTTCTGTCTTCATCCTCAGACTCACTTTGTACTCTTCACTCCTTTCTTTGATTTTCTTTCCCATCGTGTCTCCTTTTCAGGTTTGACCTGCTCAGATTTTCGGGCGCAGAAAAGAACGAAGGAGATAACGTTGTGCTCTGAAATAAGCACAAAGTCCCTCACCTCATTATCCTGAAAACTAATGAGAGCTCGAACGGCTTCTGTGACTTTAATGAATATTTCAGTAAGCAGGTGGTTTTGTATTCATGTTTGTTTGGAGGGGGGTCCATGTTTTCAATTTCCTTGTTAAGAATCATAAACTGTGCCTTCATTTGCATGCAATATTAATTCTAAACAAATAGAAGCTGCAGGGGGAACAAAATTCAAACCTGATTGTAGTTTTATGTCACAGCCGTCGTGAGCTAACTCGCACAAAAGTTTTTCCAATAGTTTTTACTTTGAATACCCCTGCTGACATGATTCAGGTTCAAACCTGCAGCCTCAGGATTAGAAGACCATGGGACTGACCGCCAAGCTACCCCAGCCCCATATTTCCTGATATACAGTGGTAAAGAAAATACACAGAAAATGCAGCACAAACAGGAAGATCGTGCATCGAACTGAGAGGCCAAATGAAATATGGGGGTGGTGGATTATTGGATGAGTAACAGGGGTGTTGAGGAGTTTGCTACCATCTGTTTTCTTTACCTGCTTTTCTTGTCCAGGTGCCAATCTCCAGCAGTCACTGTGCGATAGCCATCACAGAACAGATAATAAAATCGTGACTGAAAATTCTGAACCCTTTGACCAGGACAAAACACTTAAAAAGGTTTTTTCTTAGACGCCGTAAAGAATTTGTTGTGTTGGTTAGTGAGAAGCAGATAATTTGAAGTTGAGTCATAGTTGGAAACCCCAAATGACTGAAACCATTTTGAGTGCTGTAAGCTTGAAACGATAACAACAGTCTTAATTTATGAGGAAAGGAAAACCCCTTGGAACAAAACGGTAGAAAACGAATCCGTAAATGTTTGAAGTATCTGTTTGCTGCTACTTCAGAAGAACTGCTGTCATCAGTCAGACTTGTTGGCCACTAAGCATGATTTTTTATTGATTCACACTCTCTGTTCTTTAAGTCTCATTTATCATTATATTCTCTTTTTTTTCTTTCTTTTTTTAGCTTCTAGATATAAACTGGACCGGCCTCACTAATATACTGGACATTCCTGGGCTCAAGTAAGTCGCTTCAAACTTGCTTTTCTTGTTCGTCAAGACAACAAAACCTGATGTTTTCAAACTATAACATGTTTCTATGTGGGCACAACTACAAGCATTTAATGGTTTTTAAAACCAAAAACACATAGTAGTAATTTTAATTAAATAATAATAACTATACAGAAGAAACCTGCCTATTTTTAACCATTGAGATCAGACTATAAAAGGTATATATTTATAAACCATTTCTTAATTCTCCTTCTTATTGTCTTTTTTTCATTGTATTGTTAAATGGCGAGCATTAATGAACACTGATTAAGACTTGCTATCATCCCAACACAATGCTTGCTTCCACTTTGAGTGGTTTCATCTATTATTTACAGCCTAAAGAAAGTGACACGTCTATGAATACTGCATGTCATTGTCTGTGATTACAGCTATTTGTAACATATCATGATCATGTGGACACAGACTTGTTGACACCGGCGGTGGACTCTGTCATCATGGCTTTTCTTCTCCCTGCTCAGTGGGGGTGAAATGAGCCCGTTCAGCTCCTGTCTTGTGGGTGTTGTTGGTTTGGCTGGTTGGGGGCGGGTGGAGAGCGGTTGCAGCAAAACACTCTGCAGTGGCACAAGCCCAGATGGTGAAACAGTAGTCGCACCGACGTTGGTCCTCTGATGTAAAAACAATCAGACAGGACAGGATTGTCTGCCTGCAGGCTCATACAAATCTTATTGTGTTATAAAGATTTTTTTTTTTTAACATATGGGCTGTTTTATAAACAAAGTCAAACCAAGATTTAAACAGTTCAGCAATGTTTTGATCAGTCCTAATAGGGTGGAATGAGGTTACCATTACCAGTAACAACATGCTGATGCTTGTCTGATTGTTGAACTTTAGAACAATAAATTAGTTTTGAACAAAACGTTAAAAAGCAAAACCAGAAAAACATGCTTTTTTTAAAAAAAGACAGAATATTTGCTGTGTTATTTAATAAAAGTATATGATAATCCCTACATCAGTGGATGTTTGTGCCCTTAACAGATTTTAGTTGATGTGCAATGATGCACAAATAATGGAAATGAGCAAGAAAGCTTATATTTAATGGAGATGAATTTGGATTTCCATTTTTGGTTCATTCTAGTTGGTTCTATATGGTTTATGCTGCTTCAGAGTTTGGAAACCTTTTCAGAAACACTTCTGATTGGGTTTTTACGGTATTATAAAAACACTGCCATTGTTGGAGGTCATGTTGCTGAAAATAAAAATAACACAATCATCCTGCATTTATTATTGTAAAAGTCAAGCTTTCCTCTGGCCTTTAACAGGAAATGCAAATGGTTGACAGATTGTAGAGACTGCCAACATGTACGAGCAAATTTTGTGCAAATAAATTCTTGGCAGTTTTCTCACTTGACAAATGAGCCGAGCTATTCATCCAAACTGCAATAGTGTCCTCAATTAAATCCTGTTATTTGTTTTATGCAATTGCATTATTATGAAATAAATATTTTCTACCACTGCAAGCAAACTATCAATGTTTGGGTTTTCTAGGACCATTTTTTGGCAAAAACTGCAACCATGGCCCTTGCAAACACAGGGAATTGGCTTGAAATTTGGTGCTAGATTAAATTGCAGCTATTGAACAGCTGATTGTATTTCTTAAGTAGTTATCCATTCAGACCTTTTATCTCTGAGCCTCACATTTAAACCCTCGCTGCAGTGCTATTGAAGAAGACATTAAAACTCCTCCTGTGGGGTTGTGAATATTCGTAGAGACATAATGTGGGTGCCAATGAATTCCGCTAACATGGGTATTTTTTTTTACTGCAAAAGTGAAAACATTTCCCTTCTAATTGTGCTCGAGGACACATTTGGGGGCCACTAATGTCAAAAGGATTCATCTTGTTTGTGTGTGTGTGTGTGTGTACAAAGAATGCTCACACAAATAGATATAGATTTTATGGTAATTTGAGTGTTGCAGAGAAAGCTAGATGGATGGCTGACTCAGTAGCATGTTAAAACACTCACTACAGTACAACATGTTGTAAATTACTGGGTAAGTGTGCATCTATGCAGTCAGCAGAGTTATACAGACATAAATAAACACACACACACACACACACACACACTCCTGGTGGGACATGTGGGGATTCTGGTGTTCATCTCAGGAGAGCAGCAAAAACAAAAAAATTGTAATCGTCTATAAATCACAGAAATCAGCAGGAATGCAGCAGAAATCTCTGCAGCCTTTTCTCTGCGACAAGAAAATTGAAATTATCTTGCTTTTTCACTGGAGGGATGCTTGAAAACCTGATGTAGATCGAACAAAGCAATGTTTTATCGCGGAATCAAAAGAAAAAAAACACACACACAGACGATTGAATTCTTTTTTAGTCTTTTGACTAGTACAGTCTAAGAAATCCCAGGAATTTCTCTGACCCAGAATCAGCGCACGGCTATTAAGTATCAAAGACACAATAACAATGTCAGAAATACCTTTTATTTTTTTACTGAATCAAAACCCTCTAGGCTGGACATGGAATGTCCTCATATAGAAGTGGCTTCTCTAGAGGTGTCACTTTGTGTATACAGACCTAAATCTAATTCTCCGTGATCTAGATCTTTGTGTTTACTATAGTTTCTGTGCTGAGTTGGGGTTTTAGACAGTGAATTAAGTTTTAGCCTGTTTGCTCGTGCGTGTTTTAGTCTCAAGTGTGCTGTTGACCTCAGCAGGGTGGTTTGCTGCTAATTTCATGGCGGTTCACGCAAATTTTTTTACTATGCTGTCAGTTTTGTGATACAGTTATTTACTGACTTCTGTGGTTAGCAGGCGCAAATAGCAGCAGCTAGCTGTAGCACTTCTGGGGCAGTTTAGGACACTTCCAGCAGGAATATCACAGTACTTCTGCAGTAGCTGAAACTGCTGGTGGTGTAGAAGTTTATAACATAGTGTTTGCATGATTGCAAATAATAATAATGTTTGCAATAATATGAAATTTGAATTGATGTTGTTAAGGGTAGCTGTAATCCCATGTTCTTGCCAACACTCATGTTTAGCTTTTTCCAGTGTTTTGCTTTAAGAGATTTAAGGGCTAAAACACATTAAATATATTAGTTTTACCTCCCCAGTAAAAACAAAAAGCAAAACAAAAAAAACTACTTTTCTGAAGTAGAAAATAGGTGTAAAAAAGTGTTTTTAGCCATATTTTCTGCATAAAACGTACTAGAACTATAATAATCTTTGCATAATTTAACTATGTAGTAAGAGTTTGTTTGTGTCCAGAATAATAAAAGACATCCTTTTTTCTTTTCATTTTGTCTAAAAAAACACAACCCCCTCCCCCCCAAAAAAATTATAAATAAATGATAATACCAACTTAAAAAGCGGCACCACATTTTTGCTAGTTGTTCATATTTTTTATGTTTTCTTTTTATTGCAACAGTATCTAACAAAAAACTATTTAATTTGTTTTCAGCTGCATTGCATCAACTCTGTTACAAATGCAGCTACATGAAAATACATTTATGTGATTTAATACTGTGCGAAAAGTCAGCGAGTTTATATTCTGCTTTTAGCTGACAACCTTTGACTTCTGTAAGAAACCAGAGTTTTTCGATCCATTCTTATTAGTGTTGCTTCTTTGTGTGTTGGCTGTATTAAGATGTAAACTAAAGGCCAACAGATTTAATTTATGATTGAACAAATATTCTTTACAGGAGGGAGCTTATACAGTAAATTTACCTTTTTTGTACACTTCATTTAAATGAGTTATTATTGATTTTTGCTTCAGTAGAGGATCAGGCTCACTTTTAAGATGTTCCTATTGATGTTGCAGCTGCTGCTGTCGGTAAACTTGTCCTCCCTCTGGAAGCGCGCTGACAAACTGTGCTTCTTGTGCTTATCTTGCATTTTTACAGGCTGGTGTTGGTGCTGAAATGTCCCACACTGATCCACCGCTACTTAACTTGGAGGCTGTTTATCTTGTTTTGCTTAAGATTGGTTTCCCCTTCTTGAGACCATAAGTCAGAGACATATCAGAGTCCTAGAGTTATACTCTGTTTTTAATAACTTGGGTTTGGGTTGAGCACAGTTATCAGTGTTTCAAGTGGATTTTCATGACTCAGGATGACTTAAAGCTATCCAGAGTTCCATTCATTGAGATGTCAAATTTATGGTGCAAATGATAGTCAGGCTGTTACTGAGCTCCTGTAAAGTTTTAGCCTGGTGGATGAGTGGAACTCAAAGGGAATGAGCTTATCAGATTATGTGTGTAAGTAAAATTTCATCCAATCTTGCCTCTTGACTTTAATGTATCTCATGAAAAGTGCTTCCTGCGGTCCACTTTGCATTTCTTCTGTTCGGATTTATGACTAGGATTCACTTCAGAGACCGTTTCAGGATCAGTACAAATATCAAGCTCTAACTTTGATTAGGTGAGCTAGATTGTGTTAAATGGATGCTTGTTTGGTAATAAAACCCCATCTGTCTTTGGCTAACGCAGCATGGTGAATATTCATCCTAATTACATTTTCTCCTGAAGGGTGGGAGGAGAATAAGTTTCCAGTTTTGCTGCAGCATCCAAGTTAATAAAGGAATGCCATTCTTTCCCTTTGCTGTCAGTGTTTTCACACAGCACTGAAGGATCAGTGGATCAGCGGGGCATTAAAAGGTTTGCTGGCCAGCAGCATCAGCGTGCTTGAACTGCCTCTAGTTTCCGATCACATCACGTGGAAAATGGAAACAAACTGTTCAAAGAGCAGATTAAATCTGAATCTTTACAGTACAACCCAAGGGCACATTTACTGTCTTTTAAATAATGCATTACTTGCTGTTTACCCTCTCGTGCCGTCCATCTCTTAAACACTTTCTCCTTTTCTGACAGCGACTTCTCCAACAGCCTGATCCAAGACATCATCTACAGTTATTTAGTTTTACCCAATCGAGTCACTATCCCACTGGTCGGAGAGGAGAAACTGGCTAAGCTACGCTTCCCAATGCCAAAGGTAATATAGTTTTATAAGTCATTAAACTTTAAAGTGTAAACTAAAACAAAAGTAGAGGCTTCAGTTTATCATTAGGGCCAGTGGTGGGCACAGTTCTGCTAATTCACTAAGTAGAAATAACTTTTTGTTGAGCAGTTTAGCAGTTGCATTAACTTTTTTTAATTATTAATGGACTTCACTCATGCCATATATTCTAAACTGCTAATAAATGAATAATACAACAACATCACATTCATAATGTACCCATAGATATCAGCTTTTACATCCAAAAGTGACATTGCTTAACAATGTTGTGCTTCGAGTCACACAACACAATGATTCCTGCGTTCACAGTCTCCTTATTTACAGACAACGTCTGACTCACGGTCTTTAACAGAAATGCTAAACAAAACCTGAACAAGAATTTGTCAAGAAGAAACAAAGTCGGGATGTCATTCAGTCACAGAGAGCATTTCCCGCAAAATAGAAAAAGTCAAACGAAGACACACATCTTTGCTTTGTAATATGTCTTAAATCAATCTTTTTGAGGTCTAAAATTTTTTTTGTTAAAATAAATACTTAGGTAAAATTATCACGAACTGTTTATATTTTATTTATTTATTTTGTGTTTATTGTGAAGTGGCCTTAAAGAGGTCTTTAAAAGTCTTAAATTCAACTTGCCTTAGGAACCCTGTCTAAACGAGATGAATGTTTATATCTGTGATCTATGAAGCATTGTGAGTTTTATTGACTAATGTTTGTCACATTACATATTCAGATTTGGTTTGAGATCTGTGTTGAAGTTTTAGTTACTGACTGTAAAACTGACATCATTACTGAAGCTTCTGAATGAAGGGGAGCTGGGTGCTAGAGGGGAGCGTGTTCATAGACAAGACCTTCGTGCTGATCTGTTCAGCATTGTTCTTACTGTTTTTTGTTTCTTTAGCTTTTTGTCATTAGTAAAACTAAGGAAATTGTTTATGAGTTTAGATATTAGTAAAGCTAATAATTTGGTTAGCTGTGCCCACCACTGTTTCTGATTATCTGAAGAGAACTGGAAACACTGAAAGCACATCTTTTTTATTGAGCAATTATTTGATTTTAACATTTGAATGACTTTTTAATTTGTGTCTAACCTATGCTCCTGTGTTGCATGAAAAGTGCTCTTTAAATAACTTTGATTGATTGATTGATTGATTGATTGATTGATTAATTGAATGATTGAATGTGTGTTCTTCATTCACTCTAAATTAATAAAATAAAATAGCTGCTAGCATTTTGAAAGCAATTCTCAGAACTGACAGAATAATCAATTCACTTTAAAAAAAATAAAGTCAAGGCTTTGTCACTAAAACTTGTATCCATGGGAACAAGATAAAACTGTGAGTTCAGACTTTTTGTGATTATGCGTCTGCATTTTATAGTAAGTAAATTGGTCTTTTGTGTGGATTTCTATAATTATTAAACTGATTAGTTGACTGAAGGAAAAACAGTCTCATTGAAAATGGACACTAACACATACAGTTATGTAAAATGTAGAAATGCTTATTTACAAATAGTTGAAAAGCTGTATTTTTAATTGTTTTAGTTTTGTTAAGGGAAATAAAGACAAAGCAGATCAATTGGTACAACAGAGGAATGTCATGTTTTATTTTTTTATTTAATTTCTGACATTTTGAATTTTATATTTGAAGCAGGATTTCCATCCTGTTGCATCAGCTCTAAGAGCTCTCTGCTGGATCTTTGAAAGTGAAATGTTTTTTTCTGATTGATTTTGTATTCCATGTGTGTTGCTTTAATCATTTTCATCTAAGTTAAACTGAGTTAGATTACAAGGTAAAAAAAAAAAATCTCTCTCTCGTTTTTTATAGCTTTTAGTGCGTCTTCGACATTGATTACTAACAAATAATTGGCTCTCGTTTTCTCAGGGAGTCCTAAGGATTCACTTCCTGGAGGCCCAGGATCTGGAAGGAAAAGATCACTTTCTGGGAGGGTTGATCAAGGGCAAGTCCGACCCTTACGGTGTCCTGCAGGTCGGCAACCAACTGTTTCACAGCAAAACAATAAAAGAGAGTCTCCATCCCAAGTGGAACGAAGTTTATGAGGTAAAATGTTTGTCAAACAATAGAAGTGAATGATTAGTTCAGTTCCCTCTGCTAGTAGTTCACTAATAATCAGGTTCTAATTTCACCAAGACTTAAATGACTTCTTTAAATCACTTTGCTGATAGTTTTTTATTCCTGCAGGCTCTGCTGTACGAGCCCTCTGGTCAACACCTCGAGATTGAGCTGTTTGATGAGGATCCGGACAAGGATGATTTCCTCGGAAGGTAAGTCTTATTTACTGCCCTGCTGTGATCTGATTACACATTTCTCAAAGGAAACAGGACTTGTTGCACCTCAGCAGTGCTGCTGATGGATGACACACAGATGCATTTTCTTGTAACGCAGCTCTGAGTTAATATTCTTTGCAGAGCGATTATCCCACAGTTCCCTTCTCAAGGGCAAATTCAATGGATTTCTGTGTAAAGCAGCAGATCGATATCTGGACCCCTTCATTTTGATTAATTGGCTTGAATTTTCTGTTTACTGTTTGTCAAACGGATTCAGCTAATTACTGCATTTATCATTATTTGCAGCCTGATGATTGATTTGACTGAGCTACACAAAGAGCAGAAGGTTGATGAGGTAACACACTTTTGTCTCTTTTAGTCAGAGTTAATTAGCTCAGAAACACTTACACTTCCAATACACATTTACAATGCCAGTTGTAAAGTTGCTTGTTCTAAAAATAACAGTGAAAGTTTGTCACATGTAGCTTCAAACATTATTTGAAGCAGAAGCGTAGATTCTCTAAAGCCAGAAGTGCCAAAATAAAAGTTTGACTGTGTTTATAGAATAAAAATATCATCTTATGAAGAAACTTGTTGGGGGAATCGATACATTATTGTGACAATAAATGTCTAGAAAAACCTATTTAATGAAACATGTTCTTTAGAAACACAGTCAAGCTTTTATTTTGATACTTTCTGTCACAAGCAATGTGAATTTGCATATTAGCTAAATATTTAGTTTCAGTGAATATTTAGATTTAACATTTAATATTTAAATTTAACATTTAGATTTAACTATATAAATGTGCTAAAACGTGACTTTAGAAAATCCACAATCAAACATTGTTTGAAGCTAAATGTGATAATTTTTTGCTGTTGGTTTTTTAGCAGAAGCCCCTTTATAAACAATGCCCCATACCAATCCAGACTTCATTTTTATATACATGGATCTTTGTTTATCTTTGTTTAACCAGTCAAATCTCTTTTGTAAGTTAGGTCTGCCCTTAGCAAAAAGTAGTGTACTTGAAGTTCATTTTAATAAGTATACTTGAGTATAAGTTTAAGTATGTCAAGTATACTAGGCACCATGTACTTGTAGTTTAGTTTATACACTTTTATGTCTTTTTAAGTTTATAAACTTACCAAAAAGAAGTATACTTTAAGTACTTGTCATTAAGTATACTGAAGTATATAAAACTGAATTTCCCTAAATGTACTTTTATTTACCATGTATACTGATATAAGTGTACTAGCAGTTTACTAACAAGTATACTTCTAGGACTAAATTGGCCCACAAAAGGTTTATGAAAGTATACTCAGAAGTGTACTAAAAGTATTATATGTATAGTTTAAGTTTAATCTTGAAATATACTACCAATAAACCAGTCTGTGGGAAAAGTGTACTAAAGTTTATCTTCACCAAAAGTTTAAACATTAGTATAAACTAAGTATGCTTAAAATTTTAGTATACTTTTAAAACAAGCCAAGTATAGTCTAAGATAAAGTTAGTTAAGTATATCTCAGATAAGTGCATACAAAGTAAACTGGAAGTGTACTTTTTTATTTTAAGTTTAAAATTAGTATACTTAGTATACTTTTTGCTAAGGGTGGGCTTGAAGACAGCCTAGAATGCATGTTTTTGGACTGTGGGGTGAAACCGGAGAAACATGAGAACATGCAAACTCCACAAAGAGAGACCCCAAATTAAAAATGAGCACATAATTGATAATAACAGTTTAAACAATATATGTTTATCTGTCTTTAAGCTAGTATGTTTCTGTGTTCAACTTATTTCTTTATGAAGTAATTTGTACTTTTTAGTCTCAAACTAGACACACCCTGCCAGTCTGTCCCTGAAATAAAAAAAACATGTTTGCTTTTTGTGCCCACTGCTGCGTCTCACTTTTCTAATGATGTTTTTTTTCTTCTGCGTGTCGTTTGATGTTAGAAATTCTTCTGAGTTAATGTAAAGTTAATATAAAGCCTTGCAGATATTCTCTCCCTCAGACATTTTAACAAGTAAAAGTTTTTGTTTTTACTTTGTATTTTTACAGACTTTTGCTTCTGTTTGCTAGCAGACTGTGCTTTGAGACACCCACTCCCTCCTCCTTTTAAAGCTTGCACTGCCGTTGTGTGTTTCCTTGAAACACTAATGAGCATCGCTTCTCTGGTCATGGCAATTCAATCCCTGCCTCACAAATAAAAAGTGCAGATTTCTGTTGGTGTTCATGTGAACTATCACAGTCTGAGGGAGAGAAAAAGCTTACTGTGTAATAGAAGTCAACACTTAAATCAGCACTACCTTTAAAAAAATCTAATTAGTTTAATTTACACAACAGTTCTGTTTTTTTAAGGAATCTTTGAAACCTTCGTCACATCATTGAGCAGGTTTTCTTTGAGCGACATTATAAAGGCTTTGAAAACGGTTCTAATCTATTAAAACAAAAATAAATCAGATTTTCTTTCACTCCAACTTCAAACTGAACCCAGTTTCGCTTCATTGTTGCAGTGGTTTGAACTTGAAGAAGCACCTACAGGAAAACTCCACCTAAAACTGGAGTGGCTTTCTCTGTTCTCCACTCCGGAGAAGCTGGATCAGGTATCACTGATCTCATTGTCTGCTGCTGTTTCCTGCATTTACTGCTGATAATGGAGGCTTGGCTTGAAATGTCTCTGTGTCCAATCAGGTGCTGCGAAATGTGCGTGCAGACAGAAGCCCGAGCAGTGATGGCCTGTCGTCAGCTCTGCTGGTGGTCTATCTGGACTCAGCTAAAAACCTCCCTGTAAGATTCTGCAGTGTTCCTGTCATTTTGATGCCTCAGCTTCTGAAACAAGGTGGCATTTCGCTCATGTAGGCTTTTTGTTCTCCATCTGACACGTACACTCTACATTCACCTGAACCAGTTTTTGCCAAAATGTCAGTGTGATACTTTTTTTAAATAAGAATTATTGATTTGGTCTTTAGTTCTTTGTGTTACTGTTGTTGAGTCATAGAGATTATTCTTTAAGACTGCTGCTTTTTACTTCACATGTTCATTGATTTTGTTTTCACATACTTTGACCTCAATGTGAACCCAACAACACGATCAGATTGGTTCAGTTTCTGTATTTTTTTCCCCTAAACTCCAGAAAGTAACAGGCTATTATCAGAAACTTTCTTTTATTTTTGTTTCAAACGTCCCTGCATGCCTGTGGATACAAAGTTTCTATTAAATTTAAGACATTTTCCCAGTTAAATCTCTCTTTAATTGCATCAGTTTGAATCCTGAAAAATATACTAGATTACTTTATTATATTTGAATATACTGTGACAGGAAACCTTTATTTTCTCCAGACTCATTTTCTGTGTCGACCACGCCTCAGGATGTCTCACCTTTTTAAACCTGATTGTCCAAATTTACTGAGAAATTTGATAGCAAATGCTTTCAGCTCATTTATCTCACAGCTGCTATTAGATGTGAACCTTGAATCTCTAAAACCTGTAGCCATCTCTGAGGCTTTAAAAGTTTTTGACGCAATTAGGTTTACCTAAAGTCAGCAAACAGCCTTTAGTCTTTTCGTTTAGGAACAATACAACTGGATCAAAGATTCACAATTTAGTTATTTCCGTTCTCATAACGCCTCTGTTTCCTCTGTATTCTTTTTTCTTCTTCACCTAAGGGTGTCTTCACAGGCAGCTTAGGCTGCGGGAACTTAAGTGAGAGGAGAGCATCTGGCTTAATCTTTTGTGAAAGCAATACCACTGAGTGTAGAACCATTTTTGTGAGTCCAACCGTGCTTCTGCACCTCCGTGGAGATAGCATTAGCAATGTGTGATGTCGTGTTTGAACTATAGCAGGAATACTTAAAGAATTTACCTTAAAGGGATATAGTTATGAGCTTTTAAAGTGAGGTTCTGTGGAAAGGATTTGAAGAATTGATGTCTTGCTTTTTGCAGATTGCTCTTTGAATGGCCTCAGGTTGGCAAAATAGTTTACTTTTGATTGGAATCACGAGCTAGCAGGTAGTTCCAGTAGGACCGAAAACAAAAAAAAACCTTAAAATGCAAAATCCACATAGTGGTTCATGTAACACTGTTCTAAAAATGTATGCAATGCAATCAGTTTCACAAAAGAAACAATACAACTATTTTATGGAAAGTTATCAGCACTTCCAAATAACCATATGTACAACCCCCGTTCCAATGAAGTTTGGAATTGTGTAAAACATAAATAAAAAACTATATTTAATTGAATACACTACAAAGACAAGATATCCAATGTTCAAATGAATAAACTGAATTATTTTTTTTTGCAAATATTCACTCATTTTGCACAGCAACTAACCAGGATGATGTCATCAACCTGTGTCAACACTTACTGCTGCTGACGATGCTGAAGCTCGTATTTAAAATCTAAATTCATAACGTGTTAATTGAAAACAGTATGGATGACACCTGTTGATGCAGTTTGAAGTGCAGCTCTGACACAGACTACAACTGCAAGTTTGATGTCTTGTAGGGAAGCTTTAGCTGCGTTAGCAGCTATCAAGCATTAGCAGTTGTGTTTGTCGCAGGATGATGACATCATAACACGAACCGAGCACCTACAGCAAAGGCTGCATTCCATTCCGAATTACTTAAATGTTAACTTCAATATCTAACTACAATATTTAAGATTTAACTTGTACTTTTAGATTTAGGGTTTAATATTTACATATATCATTTAATGTTTAAACTTAACATTTAGTAAAAGTTTGCAAAATCTAAGAACAGTGAGCTAAATAACAGTAAAATGTTAGAGGATATTTTTAACCAGGATTTTACACTCAAAAAGTGAACAAATTAATGAAAGTGTGTTAGTGACACTTTTTAACATTTCATTGGACACTTGGTGCTCCATACAAAAAACCAGGGCCATTTAAAGAACAATCTGCAACAGGTAAAATAATAATTGTTTTAATCTTTTTTTTTTTCACAGAAATCCACTTTAAAAGTTCTAAACTATGGCTTTAAAGCATGTGCTAGCTGCATGCTTCTAATGTAGTTTCCCCACTTTATTAACCAATAACCATTAACTGAAACACTTAAAAACCCCAGGATGCAGCTGTTCTAGGAGCTTTTACCTGCTTCTTTTTTTAAATTGTAGTTTTATTCTACCACATATGGTGCTCATTTTAAAGTTGAAGTGGAAGTTTTCTGTTCTGGCAGAGCTCCTAATGATCTGTCAGGCCCAGGTCTGAAAAGTCTACTCAGTTTTCATAGTTGGATCTCTGATGAGTCATTAGTATTATCCTTAACACTGACATTTTTTTTGATTTATTCATTCTTTTCCAGTCATTTCAGTACAAATGTCTACACATATATCTGGGTTTTTGTGATGCCTTTTAACCACCAACTCATTCCAACTAACCGTGGGTGTAATTTTTCTCCCCTAAAACTCCTTGTCGGCTTTAAGAGCAACCCGTCAGATCTCCCACATGATGGGTTGAAGCAAGTCTCGGTCTTTAAGGCCCTGAAGGTAAATGCAGGAAGAACAGTCTGCATGGATCACACCCTCGTTGTCGCGGCTGCACCATCTAGTGTCGAGTGCTTGTGACGGTTATTAAAATATCAGTGTCATCGTGCGTGAAGATGGTCGCGCTGTTTTGCACGCCTTTGCCCTGAATGTTGAATTGTTTCTTGGCATTTTCCAACCCATGATCTTGCATGCAGAAATCTAATGATGCACTCAAACCTTTTCTCTAAATTTGTCACAGTTTTCAACACTAATAGAATGATAATAACGTGTAATTTATGCCTCTGGTTTTTGCTTTGACTTGAACTGAGAGTTTTTAAATAGCAAAACTTGCAGAACAACCCAGTTGCTGGGAAGCACTCATGTCAGAGTTTACTAATTCAGAACATAGTAATCCTGGAAGGAGATTTTAGAAATTTAGAATATGTTTGTCATGCTTGTAACAGGACATTTTTGCACTTTTTTTATTCTATTATTTAACTCTTCTGTACAAGTTGGTCCCATATGTATAGACAAGGCAGGTTAAATAGTCTGGTAGGTTTAGGAAGAGGTTGAAACAGGTCTGTTGACAAGCTATCACAACAAACATGAGTCTCATGATTTTCATTCATGGCAGTGAGAGAAATGATGTGTTGCAACACAGCAACAAAACAACGTTTGACCTTACTCAGAAATCTGCTGTTGCACATTTTCAGAGAGAGCGGCGGCTGTTTGTTTTTTCCAAGAAGTTTGAAGTTTTCCATTGACTCACACACCGTGGCACTCCCTCACCTCCTGTGTGTGTGTGTGTGTGTGTGTGTGTGTGTACTTGTTTTGCCTACAGAGTGAGGACCATGTTAGGTTTTTAATCAACAAAGTGAGGTCATTTTTGGAAATTGAGGACCTTTTCCCGATCCTCACTTTGTTTGCAGCTCTACTGTACTTTTCTAGTTAGGTTTAGAGGTATGGTGTGAATTAAGTTTTGGTTTAAGTTAGGGTTAACTATAGACCACTGTCTGGGTTAGGCATAAATACAGTTACAAAAATGAATGGAAGTCAATGCAATGTCCTCAGTTTGATGATGATAATAATAATAATAATAATAATAATATTAATAATAATAATAATAATAATAATTTTATTTGCAAAGCGCCTTTCAGGACATCCAAGGACACAGTCATTGATGCCAATACAAGAATGTGTGTGTGTGTGTGGATGGGTTTTTCCTACAACGTAGGGAAAATTTTCCCAAAAAAGCAGCATCGTAGGAACCAATGCCTGGTCCCCACGGGTCCAAATGCAAATTGCGTGTGGGGGGTTAGGTTTAGGACCAAGGTTTAGGTTAGTGTTAGGGTCAGGTATGTACCTGTGAGGTTAATTTTAGGGTAAATGGTCAAGGTTAGGATATAAAGTCTAAAAAAATGAATGGAAGTCAATGCGCAGTCCCTACGGGGTTGAAGAACAAACATGTGTGTGTGTGTGTGTCTGTTTTGTCTTGTTTTTCCTACATTGTGAGGACAATTTTCCCAAAAGAGCAGCCTCATGGGGACCAAACCTGCATCATGATGAACCCAGTCCCCACAGGTCCAAATGCAAATTACAGGTGGGGGGTTAGCTTTGGGACTAAGGTGTGAATTGAGTTTCGGTTAGTTTTAGGGTCAGGTAGGTACCTGTGAGGTTAACTTTAGGGTAAATACTCAGGATTAGGATATAAAATTTTCAAAAAATGAATGGGAGTCAATGCACGGTCCCCACGGGGATATACAAACCAGACCTTTGTGTGTGTGTGTGAAAGGATGGGTGAAACAATACACTCACTATGTCAGTTTTATTTTGTGCAACACAACAGCAGGAGTGATTTGGGGTTTTCTCCCTGGTAGTTTCATCTTTCATCACTTTTATTGTCCTAGTGGCTGACAGCAGGTTTACAGATAGAACCTTTTTTACATTCTCATAAAAGGAAAGAAAATGTTGTTATTGTGAAAAAATCCTTAGCAGTCCAGTTTTCTTTTCCTGTTTTTTCTGATGAAAATAATAACTTACAGACTTCAAAGTCAAATTTCTAGCTGAATTGAAAATGTGTCTGTCTTTATTATAAAATGTTAAAGAAAAAGACTATTGTATTTTACACATAAAAGCAATATAATGCAAGGCTTTCTATTATATTCTAGCTTCTTATCTTTTGTTCTTTTGTTCATCATGTACACCACAAAACTACAGTAAAGTTGCTTGGAACTGCTTCAAATCCTTCACACAACCTGAACTTTGCCACAGTTTGTCACATAACAAACACAGCCTCCAAAGTATTTGACCTTGGAGCAGTTTCTTTAATTGAACTGAACACTTGTTGAAAAAAAAGTGTTCTTGACATATACAGTGCAACGGTATTCTTACCCTTTGAACTCTTCAAGAATTTGTCACGTTGCAGGAAATAGTTCTAAAAGTGTTTTACTGGGATTTCACCCGCTTTGAATATTGTCAGTCCATTAAATGGACGTTATTAGAGGTTATCAGTCCCATATGTGTCCAGACTGCTCCTCCTCTCCTCTTCTAGTAAGTTGGAAGGCACTTATCAGTCCTTTTTATGGATGCATTAAGGCACAGTGGGTTTAGCTTCTCCCCCCAACACAAATGATTGTGAAGTGGAAGGAAAATGTTTTATGGTTTCACAAATTTGTTTACATAGAAAATTTAAATTTCTGTCATGCAATTGTATTCAGACCATCTGAGTCAAGACTTGTCAAGACAAGAAGCTAGATTTCAGTTTGTGATATTGTGTTCAAAAACAAACAAACAAACAAAAAATAATTGTATTTCCATTTCACAATCATGCACTGCTTTATGTTGGTCTTTCATTTTAAATGCTTTTATTTTTAGAACCAGCTTGTGGTTACAACATGACAAGGGGTGTGCATACTTTTGCTCTGTATATGTCAGGACCATTTTTTCCCCACTATAGCTCAATTCAATAAAAAAAAATGCTGCAAAGTCCAACGTAAACATTGAAAAATCCAACCCCTTTAGATGTGTTAGATTGTTAAGTCATACATTCATTTTATTCTGTATGTACCGTATATTGAATGAATACATATTCTGTGTTTTTTTTGTGCCATCTGCTTTTCTCAGTTAACGTTTTTGCGCATCATTAATCCTGTACACTCAATATGATTAATCTAAGCTTAATCTAACATTAGAGAGAAACAGAGATCAGATATGAGGAAGAAGAGGATAAAGGGCCAGCCTTTCTTTATTATTGGCCTCTGGCATATAGAGGTTAGGAGTATTATTCTTTATGGAAAACTCAATTCTCAGCCAGCTGAACAAATTATTCCTAATTCAGTCTGTAGGAAAGACAAAAACTCTCCTTGCCTGCAGCCCTGTTTGTCTTAAATAATCGTCTTTTGTGTTTTAACCACTTGTTCTGTTTTGTGCGCTTGATTAGGTCTCCACGACGCATGTAGTGTGAATTCATTGTCCAGCATTAAATTGTGTATCCCAGCGTGGGCAACGAACTTAACACCTCCCGCTCTGATTGTCTTCTAGTCAACCAAGAAGTGCAGCAGTGAACCCAGCCCGTATGTGCAGTTCACAGTTGGTCATAAAACACTGGAGAGTAAGGTGAGTATTAAAAACACATCAGCGTTATTCATTTAATCCATGCTTTGCACTCACAGTTTATTTTGTTTGTTCAATTCTGACATGTTGAAAAATGTTTAGTCTTGATGTTGCTGGATGTTTTCATCTGTAAACTGTAAAATAAAACTGTATATCTAAACATGGCCTTTGCACTATCTGTTAATGTTTCTGAGCAGTAAAAACTGTTCATCTAACCAAGTCTTACAATCTTATATTGGCTAAAATGTATTTTTATGTCACTGTTCAAGGAGGCAAACTGTTCTTTGGTTGTCTATGTGTCAAACTGTCCTGTGTGTGCTGTATCTCCTGAACGGAGATTTTGATTTAAGTCAAAATTAATATGATAATTGTTCTTGACCCTGCGGAGGTCTGAAAACATTTTAGAGTCAGAGGTCAAAGCTGAAGGTCAGGTAAAGTGATCTTTGTTGCTTGAATCTTCTTATTTTGAATGGTACACATTGGTCACTGAAATTAATGATATGATAAATATCAGAGAGGAAGTCTTGTTTGTTGATATAGTTACACTTCTTAGAATATTATGTCCAAAGATAGAGGTCAACTCTTTAAACGCAGACGAGTTTAGGGCAGGCGGAGGGATACCAGTTGATGCTTTGGCTCTACTTTGTTTTCATACACATAATCATCTTATTCATGAACTGTGTCTCTCTGTGGTGCTTCTGGAGACATGAAAAGAAAAATGAGTGTAAAAAAGAAGGATTAAATAAATCCATATATCAAGTGCAGATGAAATGTGTTTATCAGCTTTTTCACTTTCTGTTTAGGATTCAAAAAAGGAGAAAAAAAAACTAGTTAATGTTTCCCAACTGAGAGAAATGCAAATTCCAGAGACAGTGATGAAAAGGGACGGGCCAAACACACAAACATAAATAGAGAAAATAAGCACACTTTAAAAAGAACTATGCAAATGTGATCAAATGAAACGTAAATGCAAAAATACACTAATATAAAGGTACAACCTGCTCTTTGTATGTAGGGACTGAACATACTGAGATGGCTTTATGCAAAAAAGAAATACAAAAACAGACATTGAGTTCAACAACTGACACGTCACAGAATAAGTCCAAGCAGATCCATGTTTCAAAAGGTTTCTGGTCCAGTACTGGCCCAACACAATGTGCAGATATGGCAAGGAATGACCCTTGGTGGCCCAGATGTGGTGTGCCAGAGGTGGTCCATGCATGGGCCAGTATCACATAAATGAAACCACAACTGGGCCAGTTGTGGCATGCCATTGTGTAAACAGTGCCATCATTACCAGAGCTGGCCCACATGCCAGCAGAGCCAGCTTTGACCCACATCTCTTTGCTAAGTGGGACGTTTGCACTCTGAAGTGGAGTTCTGTGGAAAGAATCATGAATGCTTTTTATCTTTTCAGTTTGGAATTTTACTTTCAGTTTGTTACAATAAGTAAGCATCTCTTTATTTAGTGGGATTTCAGATACATTCTTGGCATCCAAATTACTGTCAATTTATGGGTTTGGAGGAGAAGAAAATGAAAATAAACCATGTCACCTTGCCTACAATGAGTTGTAAATTATTCATGCAGCACCTTTCGTTCCAGATGGAATTGAACCACAAAAACACTTAAAAATTATTTTATTAAATCAATTAAATCCTTTGTGGCTTAAGGAGAAAATGTTTTATATGTTAAAATAAAAGCATGTAAGTAAGTTACATTAAAAGTTAAACCTTTTGGTTATTATTTCTAGCCTCAGATAAAACATTTGATGGAACAGATATGAATTTTCAGAACTGTGCTCTTAATTTGTAGCTACTCTGTGTTTTCATAAACTAATGTTTGTCCTTGTAGGTCCGCTTCAAGACCAGGGAACCTCTGTGGGAGGATTGCTTCCCGTTCCTCGTCCACAATCCCAAGAGGCAGGAGTTGGAGGTGGAGGTAACGCCACGTTGGAGAGAACGATTTGTGAATCAGGCTCTGTTATGACAGAGAAGAAGTGGCTTGTTGATTTGTTGTTGTTTTTACCACTAGATAAAAGATGACAAGCACAAATGCACGCTGGGTAACTTGAGGGTGCCTTTGAGTAGCCTGCTGACGGAGGAGAACATGACGCTGACTCAGTGCTTTCCCCTGAAGAACTCGGGGCCCAACTCCACCGTCAAACTAAAGATGGCTCTGAGGGTAAAAACAAACTTACAAGTTCTTCATTTCAGCCAGAACAGATGCTCCAAATGTGCAGATTAACTAGCAAAAAAAATGTTTTTTTGAGTAACAGTTTGAATTATTGATGAGGCAAAGCAAAAAAAGTGTCCACAGTGTTTATATTACTGATTACTTTTTTGTTTTCAGATCCATATATATTCAGTCTCCTGCTTTTTGTTGGTTTTTTTTTTAGTAAGACCCAAACACAGTATAGCAATGGCAAGTTTACTCCTTTAAATTATTTGTGGATAATTTTATGGGGGGAAAAGACAGTTGTGAAGATAAACTCAATTGCTGTCGATTGACAAGAAATAAAAGCTCATGAATTGGTGAAAGGTGCCATTTTGAAAAGACATTTAGAGAGCTTGTGTACACCCAGGCAAATTCTTCATTTTGCTAAGAATTTAAAACATTTATTTTGCCCGGGGGCCTGTTTCCCAAAAAGTAGGATCAAGGATTAGGCTGGGCTTTTCCTGTTATCCTGGATAAATTAATCCTTCATTTGGTTGCACAGAAGAGAAGAAACATATGTTTCCATGGTAAGTAGTCCTCTGAAGCTTACCCAGTCCCAACCAAGCTAGAAGGGAAACATTTTTTTAAAGGGAAGGTATTCCCTGGTAAAATCAAATTTTTTAAGTTTTATGTCATGTTATAATGTGTGTCTTCATTTATTTATGTATGTTTGAGAAATCATTGAATCTCCTGTGGTAGTCATGTGGAGCTGCCTAAATGCTTTCTGGTACAAAGCTCCTCCCTGGAGCTAAGTCTGCCAATTTGAAGGCATTTAGATAGAGTTTGATGCAAAGTCAAATTTGTTTTTGATATAAACAGGATTTTCCTAACAGCTGAAGGTAAACATAGTTAATCGATTGTGGTATAGAATTAAACTATGTGCCTGGAAAATACATAATCCACCTCCCACCCTTTAATCTGGTATTATTTTTGAGCAGCACTCCAATCAGACAATTATTCAGTGTTCCTGTGAACATATCAGCCTCATTGTTTTTTTACTTTGTATTAAAATATAATTATACTGTTAGTTAAAGAAAAACTCATCTTATTCAGTGTTATTTTTTACATCTCAGAGCCTGTAAGGACGTAACATTATGCCAAGTTGCTGAGATCCTGGATGGATAAATCTGACTTTTGTGCAATGGGCACCTGGTTTAAAATGTGCAAACAATTAAACAAACTACTTAAGCTACTGAAATGTCAGAGTTTAAATCCAAATTACACAAGTTTTCAAACAGCAGGGTTTAAAAAGTTTCCATACGCACACAGTCACACAAATGAGTGTATTTATTTAGGCAAAATAACTTTTCCAGTTTATTTTATTCTGTGCTATCTGTTTTAAGACCATAAATATACTACACTTCTAACATACAGAATAACCACTCTCATTATTCTTTCTTCTGGATGATGCATTCCAAGCCATTACCTAAGAAAACTAAGCTATAAATCAATAGCTTTTTGGCCTGGTGTTAACATTTATATTTCACCAAGTTTAAACATTAAGGAAAATGTTTTACTTTTTTTATTACTTAAAGGAAGAATTTGTTAATTAGTGTCTGAAACCAGTGGATAGTAAATGTCTTTGCCTTTATAAAGACTCAGACTAAAGTGTGAGGTGTACTGAATCACCACTGGTCAAATATAAAAGATTAATGCAGCTACATGCAATATAAAACTATTCAGAATTAACATTTTTCAGTTGGATTGTAATCAATATGCCGACATCTATTTTATCTGGTAATATTAAAATATCCAGACCAGATTTTGATTTCCAGTAATGATAACTTGTCCCTACAGATCCTTTCTCTAGAGAAGCAGGTATCTTCAGACCTGCCCTCGTCCGTCCAGGTCAGGAAGTCCAGTGTCCCGCAGACAGTCTCAGTTCCCTCCCTAAGCCTGTCGCCGTCCGAATCCCCGCCTCCTTCTTCCACATCGCTGCAGCCCATCCACGCCTCCACGCTCACCCTGCAGGACCCGGACGGCGAGCCGTACTCGGCCAGCCCTCGCCAAAGCACGACCAACCTGAGCACCTGCATCTCCAGCTCCCAGAAGCACCTTCCTCACCGAGAGTCCACCCCCAGCCTGGCCTCGGACATCTCTCTGCCCGCCGCCACCTTGGAGCTGCAGCAGAGGCTTCGTCACCTGCAGAAGTAAATAAGTCGGACGATTTCATCTCAGTTCTGCCGCTGCTTTTGTCTCAGCTTTACCCATCCCACGTGTTGGGATCCATTTATTAGTGTTTGTTTTTTTAAAGTAATTGTTTTGAAGTGATGCTATCTGACTTTGGTGTGTTTTCAGTGGCTCCACCCCCAAGCAGTTCCCCCTGGGTGAGATCCAGCTGACTGTCCGGCACAGCTCTCAGAGGAACAAACTGGTTGTTGTGGTGCACGCCTGCCGGTGAGCTCTAAACTGCAACAACAGTCTTTTCTTCATGCTAGTTTTTCTACCTTATATTGCAATGTCTAGAATAAACAAGCAACCTTTAGATTTGTTTTTTTCTTCTGCTGCCTTTCATTTTATTTTATTTGTATTGTTTTGTTGTCTATAATGTGTTTTGTTTTTTAAAATGAAATGAATAAATACTATAATAATAAAACCTGAGCAACATGTGTCTAAAATATTATCTCTTTTTTTGCCTTCAGCAACTTGTTAGCTTTCACCAAAGATGGTTCAGATCCCTTCATACGCCTTTATTTGCTGCCTGACAAGAGCCGAACGGGGAGGAGGAGGACGAACACGCTGAAGAGGACTCTGAATCCTATTTATGATCAAACGTGGGTTTAAGACTCTAATACAGATTTATATTATAGAACTTATCTGTTTTTGTTGGGCTTAACCTGATGTCCTGATAAATGTTACAACTTAATTTAACCATGTTTTGGTTCATATTACAATATCTGTAGGTATCTCTGTTTTAAGAGCTTTAAAACTCTTCGTGTGGTTCTTTATTCTCTGTCATCCTTCTAGCTTTTGCTTCTGTTTAGAAAATAAATCTCCAAACATTAACACAGAACATTATGAAATGTTTGTTTTGAATTAGAAACTTACAGGATGAGAAAACTCATGTGTGTGTGTGTGTTTATAGGTTTGAGTTTAGTGTATCTATGGTGGAGCTCCACAGAAGAACTCTGGATGTGGCTGTAAAGAACGGAGGGAGCATCCTGTCAAAACACAAAGGTCTTTTGGGAAAGGTAAAGCCAGTATATCTTAAAATTTGTATTAAATAATTGAATAATAATAATTATTATTATTACATTTATTACACTTTTTGTAACACAGCAACAACAACAAAGTTGTTTCACATCATTTGAGGCGACTCAGTCTTAGAAAACACTTAAAAACGTTTGAGGTAGAAAATGTAAAAACACAAACCATATTTTACCAAAGTACTTACTTTAAAGACATCAGAAAACAAATGTAAAGAAGAACAATACATTTTCACAAACTGTTTTTAATTGTTGAGTTGTTTTTTTTTTATTGTTTTAATTCTAAATATTTTTGTGTTTTTAGGTGTTGGTAGATTTAAGTGGAGATGATATATCAAAAGGATTAACACAATGGTAAATAAGCATTTTATTGCACCCTTTCCAATATTTGCTTATTTGTATCAAATAATTATTTTGTTTTATAATATATAATGTGGGTTTTTTTTGTGTTCCAGGTATGACTTAAGTGAAGATGGTTTGTCATCTCAAAGCTTTAGAGAAAGTCAAGAATTCCTCATCACATGAAGGAACCTCCTTTCTGCTCGTAAATAGTTATTCTGTGTATTGAGGGCACATTTAGCTTTATTTGTTTAATTTTAAATAATTTGTTGGAATGAAAACAGCATGTAAGTATTTTTTTTAATTACTACTTATGTTAAATGATTATCATCATGGATGGAAGAAATAACTTTATAATGTGTTGAAACCAACTAACTGCCCACACACACACACACACACACATATATATATATAAATATATATATAAAAGTTTCAAAATAAATTGCAGGGTTTTTCATGGTATAATGTTTACCTAAGCGAGATTTTATAGAATCCTGTCTAAATTATTGAAATTTCTGTTGAGTTTGTTTTTACAAAATGTGAAATAGTCTCTTTTGTTGTTTGTTTGTGAAAACTAACCAAAGGAATTATTAAAAGAAAAGTAGCATTTTTTTTTTGTTTTGTGTTAAAAAAATGTTTTATATGTTTTATGTTCTGCAGTGTTATTTGATTGTTTACCTCTTTATGCCTGTTTTAAAACATAAAATGCATGTATGCAAATTGTGAAATATGCTCACTTTATTTTAATGGATTTGTACAATATTTGTGGCTATATTTGTCTCAGACACAGAAAGGGGGCATTTTAGGGCTATGAACAAGTGCTGTACACTACAGAAGTTGTCATAAAGGATACTTGAAAAGGGTTTGAGTGCTCTCTAAATGTGAGTCACACAAACAAATAAAGTATAAACGAAGACAAAAATGATTGCATTTTATTATTAGGTAGAGAAAAGTGTAAAGATGCATCTCTGTCTATATGCTTGTATATGTTTTGCAATGAAGTGTAACTGTATTTTGAACAATGCATTTTTTGTCATCTATCCTGTGCCTTAAAAACCCAAGATGTGATTTTTTTTTTCCTTTGAAAATGTCATTATTTCAAAATATCTGATGCCTCGTGACTTTTTATGAATAAATATTTTTGAAAAGTATTTTTGTATTATTATTATTATTATTATTATTATTATTATTATTATTATTATTATTATTATAAATAATAAATATTCATGTTAAAGTATTAAACCGGTAGTTGAACTAAGTAAGATTGTTGCACAGAAAGGATCTAATTTGTGGTAATTTATCGCCATCCAGTGGCTTTTAGTTGTAACAACATCTTAACGACAACGTCATGTTCGACGTAATGACGTGATTCGTATAAAATTTGCGCGGGTTTACCGCGATAATCACAGGCTGTTATTTTCCTGTTCCCGGTTTTCTTAAGACTAAAACAAAGGTAATAAACTAAATAAATGTATATTTATCTCATATTTTAATGGCTTTAAGTCTACTCAGGAGTGTTCAGAGAGCAGTGCCGGACGTACATTTAGAAATAACACTTTTTAAGCTTATGTACGGCAAAGCGACGGGGTAGCCATGTTTGTTTTGGTTTTGTCAAAACGCCTGGGTTCGGTGTAAACAGCTAAAGTTTCTGAATGTTGTATCGCAGGTTTAATTTAAAACTTCGGGTCACCTGTCTTAAGGACCAGAAATCATGTCTAAGCGGGAGACGTTTTTAGAAGCTGCTTGTAAGGAAAACATTGAGGACTTCCTTCGCTTTATCCAGCTTCATGTAAGTAACCAACAACTACGACTATTCCTCAGAGTATCAGAATATTTGCAAAACTTCTTTTTCCTTGGAATAAATCTCAAACATCAAAGCAGCTTTTCTGTCAGGGCGGCCAGTGAAGAAAATACGGTAGACTAAATATAACATGCAAATAAATACAAGCAGAGCAGTGAGTTGTCCCCAGTTGGCTTCAGTATACACGAGCCAAACAAAACTAAAAGGATCGATGAACTTAAATACTCTACTTACATAATTTACATGAGATTAGCTTAATAACTGAAGATCTTGTTGACAATATGCCATTAAAAAAAAAACTCCATCCAAAATATAAAATGATTTTTTTTTTTTCAGATGTGATGTGGTTATGTTTTGGAGCATATTTATTGGAGCCAATAAAGAGAAATCATAAGTGAAATATTGGATGTCTTTTTTTTTTTTTTACATTTCTGACAGCTTTATCATCCAGCATTTTATATTTGTAAAGGTATTTCTCAGAATTAAAATATTCATTGTAGAAACATTCCACCTAAGAAATAAGACAAACCCTGACCTGAGTTTTTCAGTAGCATTTTTAAAAACTTTGAATCAGTCTCAAAGTTTTTATGTTTGAGTTCAATGGTATGACCTTGTTGAAATCCCACTGGGGTACTTTGACAGTACGAGGCCAATTAAATGTCATTCTAAGCGAGAATGTTGTTGTTTCGTGTGAACGTGTCTGTGGAAAATGTGACTTTGTGTCTGTGCTGCCGAGCAGAAGAACAAAACGGAGCCTTTTGATGTGGAAGAGGTGGTGCAGGAGATGTCCAGAGAGCAGAGAGAGGCTCTCTGGAGGAGGCTGGGGTCTCTCCTTCGGGTCGTCCTATTGGAGTTGCCTCCTGAGCGCTGGGAGGAGGACATGCAGCAGGAATCAGCTGCAGACCCTGTGAGTCATTTCAAGTGTCTTTGCTGTACTTTATTCACAAATCACAAAGTCCTGTCTACATTTTGTTAGCATTTCCTACAGCAAAGCCTTTTTTTGCATGAACTAAAATAAATTACTTTAAAAAGTGTGGCAATATACTTTTATTAGTACATTTATTACATGTTTAAATAATGCTTTTGCATTTATTTTTATTGCTGCTACATGTAAAGCTGTCACCAGAATCTGGTACAAAAGTACAGTGACTGTAATATTTTCTTTTTTTTTCAGAAACAAGTCATGGCTGTCGTGCATGGTGTGACATTAGTAGCCAATGTATCTCTGAAGGTTTTACAAGATGGTGACACCTACAGCCCACTTCTGGAAATTGCCCACATGCTTCATGGTGAGTGTTTTCTTCTTTTATGATTAAGTTGA
>JARVGW010000323.1:9354749-9368738 GCA_031762495.1 Anablepsoides rubrolineatus
ATATATAATTAAAAACTTATTTACTTTGACTTTAAGTTACAATTACATAGTCAACAATAGTCTACAACTATGCTTCTTTACTTAAAAGTGGAATACTTAATTTTCCCATTGATTAAAAGGACTCATAGGCCTGCATAGATCAGTGTTTTCATTTTCAAATTTGGTAAAAACGATGCTTGGCACAAAAAGTAAGGAAATCTGTGTTTTTTTTTTTTTTTCATTTAATGTAACAATGCTTCTTGGCGATAAATCTTACACTGTTGGAAAGCCTGTTAATTTCCCTTTTTAAAAGGAGCCACATTTGTAAGGAACATGCATTTGTGTGATGAGCAGTAGAGCTGAGTGTGTGGGTTGCACACTGGAAAAAACTGTCAAATCTTTTTTTGCCAAACAGCCAAGAAGCATTGTTGGAACACAGAAATAATCTACCAAACTCTAATTTCCTTTACTTTTTGTGCTAAGTTTATATAAATTTGTTTTTTAACATGAATAACTTTTTCTAATGTCCCAAAAATTGTTACAAGTCATTGTATATTTTTAGCTTTTAAATCACCCCCACCCCTCAAACAAACAAACAAAAACTCCAGGTGACCTACAGGTCACTATTTCTGCTCTGGACTTATTTTATTTAGTGAGCAAAAGTGCAGAAATGACTTGACTGTAAAGGTTGCAGACCTCTGTACAAACCTGTTGCCAATTAACCTGATTAGCTACAAAGTGTTCCTCCGGCTGTTACTTTTACTGCCTGTCCCAACTTTTTTGAGATGTGTTCATGCCATCAAATTATATATTAAAACAATTGCATATTTTTCCTTTAAATATTTAACATGTTAACTTTGTTTCATTGTGAATAAAATACAGATGTATGGGATCCAAATGCCAGGTTATTTATTTATTTATTTATTTATTTATTTATTTATTTATTTATTTATTTATTGGTTGACTTTATGGTTCTTGGGCAGTATATGATTACAGTTTCTTCCATCATTTCTCCATCAGTGTGTAGCTTCGTGCATCATCTCTCCACACCGTGTGTGTGTATGTGTGCGCGCGCGCGTCTCTGACGTCAGAAACTTTAGGAGGGGCTCCTCTCTTTCTGTCAGGCTGCTGGTTGCTGTTTGTGGTGCTGAAACGACGCCTCTGTGCCGTGAGCCTCTCTCCTCTTTCCCCTGCTGGTTTCTGCAGCATGCTGCTTTAAGAAAGAAGCCCGAGCCTCCGACCCGCGAGCCTGCCGACCAGACATGCAGTTCTAGCGGAAGGTGTTCGGTATGGACTAGTGTTCGGGCAGGAGGAGCGGTATGGATTCACCGTGGCGTCCCGTCCTCTTCGCTGCATTGGCCGTCAGCCTCTGCTCTCCACCTGCTGTCGCTGGAGACGGAAATTTTGGTGAGCGGTTTGCATCGTTTTCTCTCCTTTTTATTTTTATTTTTAGCCGCTGTGAACTTTTAGCTTGCCATTAAATGTATAAACGCTTAGTTTCACAGCAAAAGTTCAGACAATCTCAGCGGTGAATCCCTATAATGTGCTCGTCCAAAGTTGAGTTCATGCAAAAGGTGCAGCAGACTGAAGCTGAAGATCCATCAAGAAAAGTTACGTAATCTCCCAGGCCTAATGGACAAAATGTTTCCTCTAGGTGCCTTTTTTCTCTATTTAGCTACATGAATAGAGTTCTGTATCTGAATCCCATCTATCCATAATTTACATCCATAATAAGACTGTTCTATTTGATTTATTTTAACTCTAAACTCACCTGCTAAGAAACATGGTTTAAGTCTGTTTTAATATTTGATGCTACTACTATGCCTCCCAGGAAATGTCTGTTTTGACACTTTATTAACATTATCGAAAAAATTGAGGGTATTAAATAATGTTATTGCCCTTGTCTGTTAGCAAAATATCTCCTAACCAACTGAACGGACTGTCATGAAACTTTCAGGAAGTGATACCTGGATGTACATCTACAAGTGATAATCTTTTAGAGTCAACCCAACTCAATATGGCCACCACAGCCAACTAACCCTAAAAAACACGAAAATGGCTATAACTCTGACAATTTTACTGATATTGCCATAAAATTTAATGTGGTGTTAGCTGAGAGTGATCCCCAACATATATTATGAGCACTCACAGATTGTGCAAGATCTTGGTTTAAATGTTTGCCTGTAGCTATTTGAACTTGACTGTGTGTCTGTGAGCAACATATTTCTTGAACTATTATCTGGATTATATTGAGACGTTCCAAATATAATCATTGGATATATATCTACAACTGATAAACATTTAAAGTTAACCCCATTAACGATGGTTGCCTCAGCCAACTGCTCTTAAAAACCACAAACATGCCTATAAGTCAACAAGTTTACAAGATATTATACCTATTTGTTGTTGGTTGCAGCTGAAAGTTATTTACAACACATACTGCAAGTATGAATGATACTGGAAGATCTTTGCTTGAGATTTTAGCATTAACAGTTGGAGTCATAACTTTATCTGTATGTTAGCAAAATATCTCATTTACCACTGAATAGATTTTGATTATATTTTTAGAAAGTAATCCCTGCCTGTACATTTACAACTGAATATATGTTTGCATCAACCCAATTCAAGATGGATGCCTCAGCTAATTGACCTTAATCTATAATGACTATAACTCATTCAAACCCTACAGATCATCCATTGTAAGAAGTGTATTTTTGTTTGTTACAACTAGAGTCAATTTTAAGAATCTCTGCAGTTCTCACTGACATTATTTTTACACTTTTTTTCACGCCTCTTGAGCTGCAGCCCGAGCACAAACGATAAAAAACTTCATCACAAGCAAATATAGGTTTCTGGCTGGCTGTAAAGATCTGTGATGATTCATACCTCCAGACACCGAGCTGCATCAGACTGAATATTTTTAGAAACAGGAGGGTGTCCTTTCCTTTTTATGTCAGCATGTATATTTCTTAACATCTACACCTTCCGGTCATCTGTGCTCTTCAAGGCATTTAGGCACATGGTAATAAATCAAGCCCAGTAGTTACAACCTTTTGTTTCATTTTTTTGTTTTTGTTTTTTGCATGTTGGCTAATTTGTGTATCAAAATGCCTGTTAATGAGACAATGTGCAAAAAACAATTTAAGGCCTATTCCTAGGAATGCAAACTGCCACCATTTTTCAAATCACGTTTTAAGACTAAAACCATCTTGTTGAAAAGTAACGGAATCGGTGTAATCTCTTAAAAGTTTATCAGTTGTAGTAGTACATCCAGTGATTATTTCCTGCAAGTTTCATCAGAATTGGTCCAGTGGTTCATGAGATATTTTGCTAACAGACAAAGTTGACTTCAAACACAGTTCTTAATGGTAACATTTTAAATTATTAGGATCAGTCTCAGCTTCTATTACGACAAATTCTAGGTCAGTATGTGTCAAATTGACAAAGTTACCCCTATTTCTGTGTTTTTGAAGATGAGTCGGCTTGGGCGGCCATCTTGAATCAGCAAACCAATTATACACACACATCCAATGATTACTTTCTGCAAGTTTCATTAAAATTTGTCTAGGTGAGATATTTTGCTAACAGACACAAGCAAAATCATTATCACTCTTTCCCTCTTTCTGGCAGCAAATAAAGCATTAAAAGCTTTTCCTGCAACCTTCACATAAAGAGAGCTGGCAGGTTATCATTTAGTTTAAACTAAAGTTACAGAAAGCATCATTTGAATAATGAACACACTGACTACAGAGCAATGTTTAGCCAATGGGAAAAAATTGCAGAAATTGATTTTGGTATGCTGCAACACTTCAGTGCTTTTCGCTCAGAATTCCTCTCAGGATTGTTGTTAAAATTCTGTTCAGCATCTCTTTTCTGTTTGCAGAGGTTTGGCAGTGCTCTGAATCCCAAATAACAGCTACTGAGAAGCCCTCAGCCTTCTGAACAGACAGACGGCCATGCTTTAGCTGCAAACTTAGGGTTTGCTGATAAGAGGCATGTTTTTCAGTAAGCAATGCGGATAACGATCAATGTAATAAAACATACTTGGATTACAAATAACGGAAAACCTATGAATGTGGCTCTTATTATGTTCCCAAAATGAGACACAGAGATTAGACTGGGTCCACAGTTTACCAGTGAAACCAAAGCTTGCGTATTGATTACGTTGATCACCAAAGGCTTTAAGGGATTCTGTTCCAGCTCCCCTAAATCAAATTCATACTAATGACTCTGTTTTACTCAAATTCAGAGGCATGCCAGGAGCTGTCCTCTCATCTCCAGTGTGTAACAGAAGACGTGATGCATAAAGCTCAGCCTTTGAGTCTTTTTTTTTTTTATATTCCAAATGACTTTCAGCAGCCATTTCCTTACATACTTGGACATGATAACTTTGATTCATAGGCTTCTTTGTTTTATCTGTTTTGCCACAGGCCTTTTTCTTTGAATAGAGTTTATGACTGAGAGCTGATGATAAATAACCTACAGTGGTTGTAAATCATTCACAGGGATGCAGGGATTTGGTGCATATTCCATTACAGTGCATGGTTATGGCTATGAAATAGTAAATCCTGGACAGGTGACAGCTGCACATTGAATGTTTGAGGCAGTTTTTGACATCTAAACCAGTGGTTCTCAAACCTTTTCATTATAACCCAAGAAACTAAGCTCTCTAAGTACTATATGGTCTTCATTGAATTTTGTTGTGTTTATTTATGTATTTATTTTAAGATTGCTTATTGCTCCGAAGGACATTTTGTGGCTGATCAACTGAATTTTAAATACAGTAAATCTTGTACTTGGTGATTCTCTTCCTGTTAGTAAATGAGTAAAATTGATCACAATGTGTGTGCTTAATGTCTCCCTCCACAGGATACTTATTTACCTTACAATGTAAGGTAAATAAGGTTCTCTCAGCCTTCATGACGCTCAGTTTTTTGCTATCCACCCACATCTACATAGCATCTAAGGTGAAGAGATCATCCCATTGACCGAATACGTGAACGGCTCCATTTGATTGCTTAAATACTTCAATCTTCTGTGTAATTGACAACGCGTTCATGCAAACATTTGAGCCAACCATTTATTGCAGTTTTCATTTTTTGCGATATGCCTGTACTGCACCAGTTGTTATGATGATATGACGATAAATTTTCGATAGATTGAGCATCCCTACAGTAAAACTTCCTTCATTTGTGAAGAAACCCCACTCTTTAACAGCAGAGCACCAAATGACAATTAAAAAGCTTATAAGGTAAGAAGTACAGTACTGTAAGAGGTACAGCCTCAGGGGTGTGACCAAGGTATTTATAAAAACATGAGTTTGAACACATGGCTGGAAGTTAGAAGTCTTTGCATTTGGGTTCTGCTTAGACTCGGGGCCACACACATAACCTTAAAATGAAACCTTTTCCTGAGAACTGGATTGTGTTTCCTACATATTCTGACTTCCAATTCTGAACACTTTCTAACACATGTATTGCTAATTTGCGTAACGTGAGACTTTACCTTAATTCCCAAACAACTGAAAACTAAATAAAAGTAAAGATATGAAAAGAAAAATGTATAATTGAACATAAAGCAACAAAGTAAGAACTACATTAGTTTAAAAAAGTGTTTTTTTTTGTTTTAGTTAGGAAATTATCCAATTTATTTATACAGATAGACTTGACTTAAATGTTGTACTACATCTTGCCACTAAGGGGCACTCATCCTTTGTGGCTTCAACTGCCAGGTTCTGATCCGGTCTTTAGTTATAATAAGTATTAGCTTAATTGTTAAAATGGAAAATTTGAACATGAAGATTGCAAAAGTTATTAAATTAAAGAACCATATCTACATTCTCATACAAACTTGGCACTTTGACACTTTGTTGGTAATCCATGACATATTTGTTTCCATAGTTTGATTTGAATCATTTGCAGCTCCATTTTACCAGGTGAGAACTTGTGGAGAAAAAGAATATGTGAAGAAGACATTAAAGGGTCTTCTACTGGTCCATAATTAAAAATGACGCAAAAACCCAGGAAAGATCCGATGGAAGTGGGAAAAATCCATCCTTAGGTTTTTAAGTTATTTTAGACTTTTTAAATATAAAAGTCAAGACAATTTTGTGTAACAAAAAACTCAGCCTCTGATTAAAATATTGTTAAAGCCAAACCTGATCCAAGGAGAAGTGCTAATAATAGATCTGCCAAAGCAATTTAACCATTTCTCATAATCCCTGTAAAGGTCACAGTGGTTTATTATTTTTCTTTGCTTCTCCTGGGATGTCTGCTTTAGCTTGGTTGATGTAGTGGTGGGTCAGCCAGCATTTAGTTAAGACTTATATCGACCCCCTCGGATGAAGAGCTTTTCCAGAATTCTCTCAAGGCGTTGACTTTACAGCCTATTGGATGAGATTCTATTGTGCAGCACATCCCCTCATTGGTTGAGTGCAGAGTGCTTAAATGAGCATTTGGTGTATTATTTACAAAGTCTGTTTGCCAAATTAATAATCTCAACAGCTGCAGCAATCAGTACGAGAGTGATTGATCTACATTAGGAGTTTCTGCTGTCATCTGTTGTTGGGTGTAATATTTGCGTGTTTATTCCTAATAATAAACAGCATACGGTGTTACGAAGTGCATCACAGCTGCACAGTATCGACATGCAGCTGTAGAGTTTGGTGGCTCATGGATACAACAATGACAGCCTGATAAGCTATTCAAGTGTAACTGAAAATAGGGAGGAAAAATTTGACTTTTAAATCAGAGGTTTTTTGTGATTTTTAAAGTTTGTCATTAAAAAGAAAAAAAAAATGAATGGAAAAACAACCCAAAGGAGTCTGTTTTATGTCCTGGGATGCAATTGCAGCTGAGATTGTGAGCAAAGTCTTTCTTTTTTTTTGTGTGTGTGTGTGTGTGAAAATGAGTGTTTCAGGAAATTCTCAAAAGAGTGTGTTGAAGGGGAAAAAAACTGACTGTATTGTTACACTCCTTACTGATTTTGTTTTAAGATGTGTCTTGAAGTTTAAATAGTTTTAAATCTGCTGATAAGTATAAAGGATAAAATTGGTTTAGTTAAGGCCCACTTTTGGGAACATTGGGTTCTCACCTGCGGATGCCACTTTGATGTCCTGTATCTTGTTCTTGATGGAGGGAGATTGAACAACACACGAGGTGAGATGGGGGTCTTTCGCATTACCGAGGTCTTTCTTCTTTTCCCTCATCTTGAAAATGGTGTCAGAGGAGGGGAGCAGAGCCCCTGATGATTCTCTCA
The DNA here is from genome assembly GCA_031762495.1 of Anablepsoides rubrolineatus. Taxonomy (NCBI): domain Eukaryota; kingdom Metazoa; phylum Chordata; class Actinopteri; order Cyprinodontiformes; family Rivulidae; genus Anablepsoides; species Anablepsoides rubrolineatus. The sequence goes on from JARVGW010000323.1 coordinate 9,361,986, forward strand.
CCACAGGTTGCAGAGTCGTCCTGTTGGCCACACTGCAGTTTCTGTACAAGATGTGATGCAGTTTGTCAAGATGTTCCCAGAGCCACAGAAATTCACTAATTATTAGACAGACTATTTTAATCTAATGGCTCAGTATTATGTTGTAACATTAGATAGGAGAAGCTTCTTTGTCCCCTTTCCTGGCACAGGTTAAATGTTTGTACGTTTAATGGGTTGCTTAGTCTGAAGATGGCATCTGTGTTAGCAGAGCCAGACTTATTATTAATAAGACAGTCACGAGGATTCAGAAAGGGCGCACGTTGAGCACAGGAAATTATCACCGCTGTTTTAGCTGTAATTAAAGCAACAGCGTTCCTGTTTTGTCATCAGGAGATTCTGATTAACACTCAACACAGGAGTCACTGTTAAAAAAGGTCAAAGCAAATTTAATGGAAGTTTTTAAAAATGCTTTTGTTTCTATTTAATCTCAGTATGTGTGTTGTGTGGTATATTAGCTGTGTTTCTGTTAGACATTGGCTCAAATCCATTAATATGCAATTAGTTTGTATGGAAAGATCTCATTTACAGCTATGTCGATGGCTGACAGCGGTGGTGAATCCTGTTTTGTGTTAATAACCTGTTTATACGCCACCATTTCTTCATGTCAGCAGTGTAACGAACTGTTGAGAAACATTAACTGTAACCTCACTAAAGCCACATTTATTAATACTTTGTTTAAACACATACTCATAGTTACAAAGTAGCTTTTTATTTTTGACTCTTTAAAGTTAAACCAACTGTTCAACTTTGGTACAAATTACTCTCATTTAATCAGCACTGGCTTTAGCAAAACATGAAGATGTAATAATTAAAAAAAAAAAAAACAATTTAATCAGTGTCATTGGTTCATACTGCTAATGGGTTCCTAATACATTATTAGATTTACCCTGTTATATAGAAAGTTATTATCTCTTTACCTTTTAAGAAGGCAGTATTTAGAAGGACAATAGGGCTGCACGATATTAGAAAAACCTGTGATGTGCAGTAACAGTGTTTAATACTGCGATGGTGAGAAGACTTCCAATACTTAAATATGCAGTGTTGTCTTTCTGTGCTGGGTTTAGAGCCAAAATGCAACAACTAATACATCATTTCCATTACAACATGACAGTTTTATTTAAAAAAAAAGTGCAACTAGACACAGTTTATATAGTAGCAGTGAAACAAAACTGAGTGCAATATAGGTTCTTAGGATTTGATGTTGTATCTCAGGTCCGTTCTGTTTATCAGACTGATGAAGCCCCCTCAGCTCACTGTATTCATGGGCATCATGTCCTTTGCCAAATAACATTTGATTGCCTCTGTTATTTCTTTGTACCACTTTGGTGTTTTCTTATAAGAAGTCCATTTGCAAAACAGATATCTGCTATGCTCTTACTTGTCTTACTAAAATTTACATTTTAGGTTTTGCTAGTGCTAACGTTTTGGAATTTCTCATACAAGACTTTATGGTTGTATTGAAGGTGACCGTGGAGATTAGTTGTGTTTCATTTTATGGTTGCCACTAATTTTTGGTACATCTTACATTTTGAGTACCTGTGTTTGTAGAACAGTCTCTTTTGAAACCAAAATATCTCAAAATAAGTGATGTTTTTTTAAAATCACACATTCTTTGTTGCTTACAATTTCCTCACTTACCTTTCTCTCAGCCTTCATGACTCTGTTTTTTGCTATCCACCCACATCTACATAGCATCTAAGGTGAAGAGATCATCCCATTGACCGAATATGTGAACGGCTCCATTTGATTGCTCAAATACTTCAATCTTCTGTGTAATTGACAACGCGTTCATGTAAACATTTGAGCCAACCATTTATTGCAGTTTTCATTTTTTGCGATATGCCTGTACTGCACCAGCTGTTATCATGATATGATGATAAATGTTCGATAGATTGAGCATCCCTACAATAAAACTTCCTTCATTTGTGAAGAAACCCCACTCTTTACCAACAGCAGAGCACCAAATGACAATTAAAAAGCTTATTAGTGCTCAAAAGAAATGACTTATATGTGTTTTGACGTCTAAAATACATTTTCCTTATAGCATTCTTTATCTATTTTTGTACTATTATTAAGTGAGGTTTAAACAACAACAGAATTATCAGGAGTGTCAAACTCAGGTCATTGAGGGCCACTGTCCTGCATGTTTTTGTTTCTTTGCTTCAACACACCTGATTCAGTGCTTCAATTAACTCCTTAAATTCTGTAGAAGCCTGTTAATCATCCATTCATGCAACACAGGTGTGTTTGAGCAGGAAAACAAAAAAACATGCAGGACAGCGGCCCTCGAGGACCGGAGTTTGACACCTGTGACCTATGACATAACATTTTATTACAAAAAACAACTTTATATCCAACCTTTTTTTTTTTGTTTAAGAAAGTTTAGCTATTTTTATGAAGCTTTTTACATGCATTTTATTTTACTTATATGAATGACCTTTTAACTGACACAAACATTGTTTTCATTTAGTTAAAATTCAAATTACAATAATATTTCAAGCTGTAAATTATTTCTGCACATCCTCATTGACTAAATCTATCAAACTATTGTGACCAGACAGCCAAATGGAGAGTTTTTATGCTAATAAACACATTTCATCCTGCAGGTGTTAAAAGATAAGCAGTTTCCTGTGGAGTTACGAAACCAAGCAGGTTTGTAGAATCTCATTTTCCCTGCATTTGAAGCCCATTTGAGCACAGAGGTTTTGGAATCCTGCAGTTCTCATTTAATTGAGGTTTGATGGCAATTACAGGAGCTAAACTTTTATCCACATGCTGAGGAGTTGATATTTTCCCTCCGGGTCAAGTTTGTGTTGATTCACTTTGAGCCCCTCGAAACATTCGACAGCGGATGCTAAGCTGTTTGACGTGCTCCGCTTCTGCACTTCAACACTCAATCACACCTCAGATGAGGGAGTAAAATCAAATGTCTGCACCACTCAGAGCAGGTCAGTGAAAAGGTCAAGCCGGCCTATTTCTGGGTCCTCCGTTGCCGCAGTAATGCCATCTTTAATTCATGGCCGTTGTCTGGGCTGTCGCCTGGAGCTGGCAACTGAAGTGACTGAGAGCGACCTGCCTGACTGGGAATTCTGAAAGAATTGTGTTTGGTTACACTCCTGCAGATGTCAGGTGGTCTCAGGTGGTGTCGGGTCCTCTCTTCAGTCACAGTGACCTCAAATTTTGGGCTTCAAGCTCCTGCAAATTATTCACGTTAAGGGCTTTCAGATTTATTCTCTGATGCATCACACTTGCCCTCAAGAAAAAGGTCTACTTTTTGGAAAGCACTTCTTCTGTTGTGCCAAAATTTCAAGGATATTTTAAGTAATATTTCATTGTCATTGAATTGTAAATTAGAAAGATATGAGCAATTAACATTTGAACTGCTGTCCCAGTAGGTGCAGAAAGTTTGTCATTGTCTTTAATAAATAAGGAAGGAATGTAATTAACAATAGTAGTGATCTTAGATGTTTACTATGTGTAGAAAGGCAACAACGAACCATCATGGGTGATGTTTAAGCCGTGTGCTGTTATTCATATGATGAACTCTGTTATTTTTAGCCAGGATGACATGAGATTTTTCTTCACACATAAAACACTTTCCATTCATCTCAATAAAAGAGAAGGTAGCAAAGTTTCAGTTGGTGGGCAGTAATGTGTGTGTGCATGTTTTAGTCTTGGTGTGTGAACAGTTTTTGACATTACACTATGCTCATACTGGTCCACACAATGGTAAAACCCCATTTGTGGGTTTAGGGCTAAGGTATGAGATGAATTTAGGTTAGGTTTAGGGTTTGGTCTGCCTGTGAGGTTAGGCTTTAAGGCTGGTTTATACTTTATACTGGTTTAGAGTAGACCTGTCTTGCTCCCCATTTGTCCCCGGGTGACAAAAAACTTTCACTTTCTGCTGTCATGGACATTGCCCCCAGTCAGAACTCTGTGATGTGGACCTTGTGGCTCGGAGCGTGTGATTGGTTAGTACTTTGTGGGTGTGTTTGTTCATGAGAACCAATGCTACGCTGAGGAGCTGGACCAGAGCAGGGCTTCCAGCAGCTCTTCCTTCTGCATGTTATTTTGTTTAAAATTATTATTTTTTTGTCTAAAGCCTGTTGTTAAAAGAGCGAGAAGAGCAGCTGGTTTGGTCTTATCGAACAAACATGAGCATGCAGCTGATGTTCACGCCTTTTTTCCATCACCACCGTTAACCCCCCCCCAAAAAATTGATTGATTGTTGAGTGAACAATGATAAGTCTTATTTTGACGCGTCGGGTAATCCCTTTTGCGTTAAAACTGGATGCAGAGGGAACCTTTGAAAAGCGTCAATATGTGACGAGTTGGGAGTGAAAACGAGTTGAACTTTCACAAAGAAATCATTGGATGCACATATACAGATGATTAACTTTTGGAGTACACTGGATTCAAGAAGCGATGACTGTTAATCAGTCACTTTAACAAATTTGGCACATTAGTAGCTGTGTTTTCCACATCACTTTGAGCACTAACAGATTATGCAAGACTTTTGTTTAAAACTTTGGCATGCAAAGTAACAAACATTTCTATTGCTAGTTTCATTCACTTATTTGTTTATTACTGAACAACCTATATTTTATTATTTTTTTTCCCCAAAAGCTCTCTTGTTCACATGCTGTAAAACTTTGCTGGCTTAGGTCAACAAATGTACACTTGCCCACAATTTTGTTGGTTAAAAGCAAATTATTTTTGGTGTGGAGAAAATGTTGAGTTCATTGTCCTATTTAAAGAAGTGTTAGAATATCATATTCAAATTAAAATCTGGAAACAAGGAATTTGTTGAGCATGAAAATTAGCTGATCTTATTCCATGAAGCTCTTATCAGGAACAAACCTGCTGGAGCTAAAAGCTTGAGGGCCTTTTTTATTTTAACAGAGGAGCCTCAACAACAAAAGCTGTTTATATCTTTTTAAACGGTGTCAAGCTTATGCTAATTTGCGTGCAGGTGATGGTCTCTACTGTCCCTGCTCCAGTCAGCCTTTTATTCCTCTCCCCTCAATTTACTTGAGCTCGTATTGCTGTTGTCACCCTCTGCAGAGCTCTGAAATGGCTTTTTTGGCAGGCAGCGCAGGTGTATGTGATTAGAAATGAGTCAGACGTCCTTGGTGGCAGTCTATATTTAAGGTAAAAGATAGGTTGTTGGCCCCAGAGAGTGAATGAATTATGTCTTTAACTGCAGCAGGCTCTGGGAGTGGATGTCCTCTCTGCCTGGCTCCCAGCATCCTCCTTGGCCCCTCAGACATTGCAGATGGTTTCCCAGCACCGGCCAACCACCTGTGAAGCAAAGCAGCATAGAGTTTTCATTCAGCCTTGGGTTTAGCCTCTTTTAGGGACAGATTTCATGTTAAAGGCAAGGTCAGCCAATCGCAGCCAGACCTAAATTCCAGCTGAGGTTTAGACTGATTGTGATGAAAAAACACAGGAAGGATTGAAATGTGTTTGTCCCTGACTTTGTGAGATAAATGTTTTAGTGTCCTGGTAAAAAACAAACAAACTGTAAACCAACTGAATTCATTCAATGACCTGATCTTTCAGGATTCTCCCTTCGTATATATGTTTTTGTAAATTGGGTCAAGAGGAGGGGGAGCTTTTACAAATTTAGAACACATGCAGTTGGCACCCAACAAATACTACCTCTCACAAAAATTCTTAAAGTGCCTGTGACATTCATATCATTAATATACCAAAAGTCAAAGAAAACATTTGTATATTTAAAAAAACTTGGCATGATAAAGATGATTTTACCCATACTGCCACATAACTGGGGTATTTTCTTTTGAACTTGACTCAGCTAAAGTTTAATATAGTTTTTTATAAATCCACATTAGTTATTACCTCAGCAATAACTATTCTTCCTAGGGTCCACATAAAAACATCATATTAACAAATATTAACAATAACATTACAACAACATCACAATGACATGACAATAAACTTGGTAATACAGTCATACAAATATTAGTTCATAAAACAAACAAAAAGAAAAAAATAAAACAAAAAACTTAATGCATATTAGTACAAAACAAAAACAAATGCAAGCTAAGCATATATCTAATATACACTTAATATTATACTAAGATTTTCTTCTGAAGTGTTGCCACTTTCAGCTGTTTTTTAAAAGAATCATCCTTGCTAATATGTGTAATACACTTTATTCTATATGGAAACAGCTCTATACAATACAGATTTTTTTTAATGTATTAGTTTAAAGTAAAGGTAATGTATAATTGCTAAAATTACTTATAAATTCCACTTTTTCAGACTTATTGTTAAGGATTTGTGTTATCATTGCTTTTAAAAAATATTTAACTGACTTATCTGGATTAATAAAGTTACTGAATTTGTAAAATCATGTATTGAATAATCTTAAAGTAATTTGTAATAATCAGCAAGTATGAGCAGAATTCAGCAGGTTTTTGCATAAATTAAATATGTCATAAACCTATTACGTCAGTTAGGTCTGTTAAATAATATTTGGGAGGAAACATTACCCTTTTTAATGTTTTGAAGATTAGAGCTAAACTAAAACATGTAGCTATGCTTTGTCAGGATGCTTCATTAAGATTTACAGCCAACCATTTTTCTTTGATTTACTACAAACATTTTTTTTCCCAGCCCGCAGTAATCAGCAGCATCCACTGTGATTGCATTTTAATTAAAAGGTGCCATTTTAATCATCTCTGGCAT
>JARVGW010000323.1:9423505-9462166 GCA_031762495.1 Anablepsoides rubrolineatus
TCTCTCTCTCTCTCTCTCTCTCTCTCTCTCTCTCTCTCTCTCTCTCTCTCTCTCTCTCTCTCTCTCTCTCTCTCATTATTATAACAGTTTACAGCTTGGAGTAACAGAACCTGGCTTCTGTTGGTAGAATGCTCACCTAATGTTCTCTGTGATGTACCGTTTTATTCATTTGTTTTTGTATACACGTATCATTAATCTATTACAGCTACTCAATAAAATATAATTATAATATTTGTTTTGCACTGGCTATCTGGCCATTTATTTGTTGCCCACATATTTCATTCTAACTGCTCGTTAATTAAACCACATGTATCAAACTCAAGGCCTGCGGGTCAAATACTGGTACATACTTGGTGTAAAAATGATGCTTACAGAATACATATAAGGTACTTTCCTGAAACATACCTGATACATTTGTACATATATACATATTTTTATACTGACCTTCAGAAATTTGTAAATTTCGGGGCTGGGGGACTGGATGGTGTCTGCAGCAGAGTAAGTACAGTCTAGTATGGGGAGGAGGACGAGGATGTAAAATTGGCATTTCCTTTCAGGCTAACTCTGAGACATAAAATACGTTTGAAGCTTATTATTTTTAATCCATGAGCTTTATATTTCTGCAAAATTGGGGAAAATATGTGTAACTTACAATCTGTACAACTTGACATACATGCACTCCAACCAGACCTGATATTTCCCTGGTACTTGGTATGTACCTAGTACTCTATAGAGCATTGTGTTGTTACCACTATAATATTTGTATCATGAAGCCAGTAAGCTTTATAAAATTGGCAACACTTGTGTATAAGTTTGCATTTTAATAAGCCTCTTCTTGCAAGATATCACATATAAAAAGCATCATGTATGTTGTTTTTATCATACATGTAACAAATATGGCTCCTCTCTGAATTCAACACTGCAGTTTTTCATATCTTTGTTTTTGTCTTTTCCCTGTATTTTTACCCCCAAAAAGAATGGTTTTGCTTTGTATCTTATCTGTCAGAGAGATCAGGTGCATCTCCCTTTCTTTTCCTTCCCCTCCTCCGCCTCCGCCTGCTCTTCTTCCTCGCTCTGGTCTCTACCTCCGATAGGTAGAGACAGCCGTCATATGTGCAGGGAGGAAAGTTATGGGCGGAATGGCGACTTTAATATTGGAGCGATTTCCTGCTGATAAGGCTAACGGCTGCGGAGAGGCGTGAGCGCCAGCCCTCCTCCGCAATAAACACTTTCATTTTGTTTGGTTGGAGTGACGGATGGAGTGATGGAAGCGGGGAATATGGAGGACCTCAGGAACAGAGGAGGGAAAGGGGAAGATGGATGGAATGGATAGAGATGTTATTCAGTATTAACAGATCAATCAGTGGATGGTAAAATATGCATTTTTGCCAACTATTTTCCCCCATTTGGGCAAAGAGGCAACATAAAAATTGTGTGACTTCTCTGGTTGCTGTAGAAATACAAAATACTTACAGCCCGCAGAGGATGATTTGTCTCTTAACACTGCATTTATATTGCCTCTAACAATAACAACCCTGTCACATATCAGAAAAAAGAATATATATATTCATGACTTTAGGCTCTGATGACTTCATGATAATCATTTGTGAATTGCCTTTAGAATCTATAATGATGAGAGCACAATAGCTTCCATTTTTATTGTATGGCAGAGAAACACAGCCTTTTATTCCAATTACATATTACCTGTTTTTGTTTAGAGCATATGCTTACTGAGGTATAAAGGTCAAACTAAAAATCCAGCTTAAATGTCTACTTGGTTGTTTTATCCATATTCTCCTTTATTAGTGTCCAAAAAAAGGGCTTGAACACTTCTCAGGTTGTTGATTGAAATTACCTTTTTCTCTCATTTAACAGGTCAACAAATGTGATGATCAAGGTTCAAATCAAAAGTCCCATATAACCCTCTATAGGAGGGGTTTTCTAACTGTGGGGCACGCCTCCCCTAGAAGAGGTCTTGAGGGAAGGCGTGGGGTGAGGTAGGGAAATTAATGTAAGGCTTACGTTCACACTTCAGATCTTAGATTAAATTATTTTTGGTCAGATATTTTTTTTTGCGTGGTGTATCACAGTATCATTAAAATAGGACCTCCTTTAGACTTCAGCATGAATCGTTAACAATTCAGAGGGCTTGAAGAAGTGACGTCCCGCTTCTGTTTGAGAAAGTAACCACACAAGCTACACGTGTTGGCGTGTGTGATTCCGAAGTTCTTGTGTGATCAGAAACAATGAAAATATTTTCTAAGTTGTTAGGTCCAGCGTTTACAGATTCTCCTGCACAGCGTTTTGATTTTGGAGCAAAGTGACGAGCTGAAGGTAAAATAATTTTGATCGATGTTGACGTTATATAAAGTCAAGTTGAAATGAGTTAGAATCTAAAAATTGCTGATATGTACTACAAGGCCAGAGGGAAAAAAAATAACTGCAGCAACTAGGGTCTTAGCTTATAGACCAGCCAAACAAATTTGTGTGAATAACAATTTCAACTGTGATCTGATTTTCTGTTGCACATGGTGTAAGTAGTTTTCCACACAACAGCAGGGGAACCCGTAAAGTTTGTTTTCTTGCTGTGAAATATCACTATTTCCTCTTATTCTCAGTCCTTTATATTCTCATGCAACAGTTTACAAACATAAATAGTGGAAAAGCACATTTTTTTATTACTCATACAAAGGTAAAGTAGAAACAAATAATTGCTGTCTCTCCTCGTGGATCCCCTGCACAAACAGGACGTCTGAATGCAGAGCAGGGACAGTGAATCATGTCACATAAAAGCTACTTAATGCAGTAATTTGCTGGCTTGGATGCAGACAAAAACATGCAAAATCTAAACTGCAGCTTAAATTTTAAAATAGTTTCCTGCTATCTGATTTATTATTTTTCTAAAAGCTGAAAATTCCATCTAGAACTGGTTGCCTTTAGGATTTATTTCAATAAAATGAATGGGTAAGTGGAACACATTATTACACTGGGTAAAAAAATCATTTCAGCCATTTTATTTTTGAGCTGCACAAATGATGATTTGGCTCAATCTGATTTGGAAAGCAAACATATCAAATGAGCAGCGGGGATCATATCTCCACATTAGAAATCAAACTGGATAGACTCAGACAATGCCTATTAAAAAGGCTGGAGGAGTCTCTTTGAAATGGGTCCTGACATCTCTTTTCCACAGCCTGTCAGGAGTATTTGAGCGCTAATTTGAAACCTACAAAATCTGCGTGTGCGCCGACAAGAAGAAGAAGAGGAGGAAGAGAGCGAGCTCCAGTGGGAGGTTAATAGAAGAGGTGACCAAAAGGAGATGCCTGAGGCTGTTATCTGTTCAGCCGATGAGAAGACAAGCAATCCACTGGCTGGATTGTAACGGCTGTCGGATCTATCGAGTCGCCGGCTAATGAGCTTGGCAAGTACATTGTATTTACATTTAAAGTGGCTGTTGTGGGACAGTCCTCCCCTTCAGGTTGATTGGAGAGTTTTTAGCTTTGATTCACAGCTGACCTTCAGGCTTCTTTTGGTTTCAGCCTGTCAGTCAAATCTGAGCTGCTGCTGCGACACGTCTGCCTGTTGATTCCTGGCTTAATCTTTAGTAGTTTGACTCTCGATGTGTTGCACACCCAGAGGGGTCCTCATTAGGGCCAAAATGATGTGTGACCTTTAAGCGGCTTGGCCTTCCTCCACCACCCAGCTGGGCCCAATTACCTCGCTCATTACCACCCTGCTAAACAGGTACTGAAGCTATCTATGGTGTGCCAATACGTCTGTGACTAAATACAACAAGCTCTAAAAATGGCGAGAGATTTTCTTTTTTGTCCTCTCCCCCTTGACGCTCTGTACCTTAAATGTGTATTTGACCTTCCCTTCGCCGTCGGTTTTCTTTAAGCTCCTTTTTGCCACCCCTTAGAAAGCCCTGGCTGTTGCCTTAAATAGGAGACGTCCCCTTGGCTGCCACGCTGATGGGGGGATAGGATGATCAATGTTTGCTGGGTCCTTAATACGCGGAAAGAGAAAAGGCTACAGAGGAAGAGTGAGGGAGATGGATGATTATCCTAAAAGTAGCAAACTTAATTAGATAGAATCCTGCATACATCGTGGCCTGAGTGCAATCATTGGGATAGATTAAAATACTAATTAAACAGGCCCATTGCCGAATTTGGAGTATGAGGTGAGGTTCAGCTCTTCAGGGTCATTTGCATAGCCTTCATCTGGGGAGATGGGATTTAAAGGACCTGCTCTCTTCCTCCGATTTCCCTTTTCCACATTACTCGTCGCATTCACATGCTAACAAACCCATTTAAATGATGCTGCATTTTCCTCCTTTCCCTCTATATTTTAATCTATTAAGGCCCCTTTGATTTTGTTTTCTAATATAAACGTCTCCATCAAAGTAAGGAGGAGGCTGTTGAGCACCGGGAGGAGGAAAAAGTCGGCGGAGCTGTGTGATCTTGAGTGATGGATATTTAATGTCGCCTCACTTTGGTTTGATTTGCATGAGAATATCCTCTGTGAACAAAGCGTTGGAAATAGCATGCCATATTTGATTAGATCACAAGATCTGAGGATCAAACTTGGGTGGTGTATTAATTACTGCAAGAACAAAAGCAGGAGCTCATCTTTTTGTGTGCTGGGGATGTACAAGCACTTTGTCTGCTTTCTGGTAATCTTCAGCAAGTCTGGATACTCGTACATAATGATAGCTGCATTTTAATTGGCGTGTTTATTGTGGGATGTTTTGGTTTTTTTTATTCAGTGTGTCCACTCCACTACCTTTCCTATTGTTTAAATAGCATGAATCCTACAAATTGATTATTTCTTCACTTCCTTTCCCATGTCACTAAAAGGTTTTGGTAATCCTCTCGTCAACTAACGTTACAGCTTTTATTGATTGTCCAATTTTTCACCTATACTATTAATAGGTCTTGGATGGAATAAATATTTTCCACATGATTTTAAATAAAGTCAAAATACTTAACACTCTTTTTTTAAACCATGAATAAATTTTGCACAAAGAAAATCCCACCTCAGTTGTCAGAAAAGTACACAGGAAATGTCAAAATGACAAAGTTAGTTAAATTTAAAACACTAGGGTTTTTAAAAGTTGGATTCCATCCTAAAACCACTCCAGTCTCAGAAATTTCATAGTCATTCATTTGAACTATTTTAGAAACTTTTACACCAGAGTCAAGTTTGCATTATGCAGTTATTCCAGCTGAAAATATTGGAAATACTTGCTGGAAGTGCCGCAGGCTGCCACAAAAGTGCAACGGCTAGCTGCCACTGCTGTTTGCACTTGCAGAAAAAGCCTTAAAATTGTATGTAAATAACCATGGCTAGGTAAGTTCTGTGTTATACTTGCCTAAATTTTGTATGTAATACTTCTCCATTAAAGGCTCGTGTGTCTGTTGTAGCTGCAGCTTTCTGAAATCAATCTTCAATGAAAGTTAATGATATGGATATATAAATAAAATGAAATGCTAGGATTTCAAATGGCTAAGACATGTAGCAATATTTTCACTTAAAGTTGTCTGAACATATACTCTGCTCTTTGTCATATCTTCATTTTATTGATGAAATAAAGCAGATTTCCCCTGATTTCTTTAAGGCACAGTTATAATTATCACAGTTATGTCACTTGCCAGATAATAGGTAGTTAGTCTGCATCATAAAATAAAATGCACGTGAGAGTTTGAGACAACAGGGATGATAAAAGTGCCGCATTACACTAACAGTGACCCAAAAGTAATCACAGACTACTTCATAAACACAGTGACATGCACTGTACTATTCTTGTAATATTCTGACTGTATTCTTGTAATTAAAAAAATATTCCCATAGTGTGGCCCTAATACTCCATCTTGGGTTTAAAGTTGTATTTTTGGTGCAAGACTTTGTCTAATGTTTAAATTAACAGCTAAAAAAAGCTTTTTTATCCAGTGTTGTAATAGAAGTCACAGCTTCCAGCAGAACTCCTACATTTTGCATCAGTTCTGACTCCAGCGTCCTCATGTTAAAGGTGTCATTGTTTGGCTGCTGGAACAAGAGAAAAATAAACTTGACCACTCTCACAGAGCTGCTGGTGCGGCTGCAGCACACCTGGAGATTTTATTCGCTCTCGGTGAAAGTTTGATGTGTTTTTGTGTGGGCTGTGGGCCTTTTCTATGACCAGTTTGACATCTGACTCAGACTGAAACATCCATTGCATGATTCTCAGTTTCTGTGGCCACTTGCTCCTTGCTCTGCCTCGGGAACTAAAAAAAAAAAAAATAAAAATCTGCTACTTTGTCATCTATTGCTCATTGCCACCTCAAACCTCCTCTGCTTTTGTCTCCCCATGCAGTCCAGGAGAAGCAGCAGCTGGAGACGGAGACAGGCCTGAAGATAGTGGAGGCTGGAGTGAGTGATGTAAGTAAAACTCAGGAAGCATTCTTAAGAGAAAATAGAAAAATCGGATTTCAGCTCATTTTGACATTTGCATCACACCTGTAATCAAACACAAACCACATTAAATTATTAACAAATATCCCTTTAGGTGTGCCACTATGAGTGCTGCCATCTCGATTCATTTCTTTTAGGCCTGGTAATTAAAAAATACAATATACAACAATATAAAATGTGATGCACTTTGTGAAACATAAAGCAGCCCCTCTGATCAACAATAACCAGATTATCTTAAGTGCTGCACTTGTTGAGAGACCTAATGCTTTGGTTACTATATAAATTAAAAATACAAGAGTCTCCAGATGATCCAGATGAAAGGAGAATAAACGTGTATTTATTCATCAATAATAAATATTCATATCTATCAAAGGTAAGGATCTAATCAAACCCCCCACCGATGTGCCATAGCCCTTCAAGCTTTCCCTGTACATGAGTTTCTTTATGGAAATTAGACAGGCAGCCTTAGACCCCTGAGCTGTCCGGATCCCAAGGCATGCTGGGAGCTAAGTGGATGTGGTCTGTACACTGCAGGACAGTTGCCAATGGCAACAGCCATCATACGTTGCACAGACAAGATCATTTTCTTGTGGCATGCTGTCTCCTTTCTGGTGTGTCTGCTTTTTATCACTCATCTGCCTCCCACTTGTATCTTTTTTAGTTTCGCTCATCTCACTCCACATTGTGTCTTCATCATGTTCCTTCTAATTACCTCTGAATCATCCCCCCCCCCCCCACACACACACACACACTTTATGATTTTCCCTCTGACTTTAGTCATGTTCTTTGTGTGCCCCGTCTTCACCTCCCCTTTCATTCTTTTATTCCCACTCAGAATGATTCCTGTGCTTTAGTACAGGGCTATGTGTTTGTCATATTGGGCCTATTTGTAGATAATTAGCTGCAATAATAGCCTCTCTGCAGGGGGGTAGGGGTAAGGGAGGGATGAATAGAAAAAGGGAAGCAGGAAAAGAGAGAATTTGTCTTCCACCTCATGGGAAGAAAATCTGAGCCAGGCTGTGGAAGTGATGGTGGACTGAGTTTACTGTACTACGGTTAGTGAGTTTGCAAAGTGCAAATCCTTAAAACTCATTTGGAGGATGTTTTTAATGAAAAGCAGCTCAGTGTGAACTTTGTTGCGTTTGCATACAAGAGTCTGAGACTTAAGAATAAGTTGGGGGAGGAAAAAAAATGGCAGTTTTTGATAGTTGAGTATGTTGAGTACGCTCTTCAGATACATTAGTTTAAAAGGTGTTAAACCAAAAAACCGACTTCCAATAAATTTTCTTCAAATTGACCACAGTTATGAGTGAATGCATGTGAGAGGTTGCAAAGAGGGTCTTCTTTAGTCGACGTATTAGTGAAATATGCTAGGTGAAATTGCTCTGTGAGTCCATTACAGGTACAGAGCAGGAAATTAAGCTGTACTGAGTTATTTTCTTCTTTATTTTTTTTATTTATTCTTCTTCTCTCCTTTTAAACAAATCCACCACAGCGGTTTGCATCATTAAGTCTTATCACTGACAACTCCCCACCCCTTTTCTTTCTTGGCTTTTATTTAAGAGGTGACAAATGACAAAACAGCTTAGGAAGATGTCCAGATAGAGCAGACGTCGATACAAGCAGATGCACGTGAGGATAAGTAAATGTCAAAGTGGGCAGGAGAGGACATTAGTCAATAAGCTGAGGAATATCTACTCTACTATAGATTGCATGGCAGTTGGCCCATTGAGGACACACAAAAAAAAGAGGGGAGGGAAAAAAAACTTTTCTTACGTGTATAAAATAAACAATGCGGTGTGTTTTCAGAGTAGCGGATCTTATTAACAGCTGTTTCCCAGGTGAGCGCCGCAGACATACAGAGCTTTCCTCACAGCAATTTATGAATCTGTAAATGTGTGAAAAACTGAATCACAGAGAAGAAGTAAAGCGGAAAGAAAGTCATGGTTGATGTGATCCAGCACTAACTGGCTGTGCTGCATATATATATGTATACAGTATATTCACAGTGAACTGAAATTGCATGTAAGAAACATGGTGTTATCGGACTTTCACCGCTCTGAGTGTGGAAAATAAAACCTGGCAGATGATAAGACACATCGGCTCCTCGCTGACATAATTGTTCCTAAGCAGCTCTGTGAGTGTCTGTCCCTCGATGCGTCCACCCTCCCTGCCTCGTCCACTCTTCTTTCTATGTCAGAGATGAAAACACCACCGAGGCAAAGGAAGCTGACAGCCAGAGAGGCGAGGGAATAAAACCCAGGCTTAGAAACACGGTTTGTTGTTGGGGAGGGTCAAGTCTGTCAATAAAAGGCAGATGTTTTTGAAAAGATTTAAAATATTCCTCGGTGCTTATATTGTGTGCAAGATCAGAAATAACAACCTCTGGTGTTCGGAAGAATGTGAGCGAATGACCTTTAAATCTGACTTGATGCTTGTGAGGTGGTATTTAATCCACAAAATATTTTCTTAGATTCAATATTTGCCAGACAATTAGAGCCTTAAGGGGATGTTTTAGATTTTTTTGACGTGGGAAGTAGGGGGGCAGATGGTGCTAGAGCACCCCATTATGGATGCCAGAGGACATGCATCTATAGATACATTTGTAAATAATAATAACTTTATAAATCTGTATTGTTATAATTGTGTGCAAAATTTTACATCCACTTAAACTAAGCAGAGAAGCATTAGGTCATGATTTCAACTTTAGTTATTGTTGGTCCAAAGTAAATGTAATATTTGAAACGTTCATATCCATACAACATAACACGTACTGCAAGTCTGCATTGGTATAAAGATATTCTTCATGTGGGTGTTTATGGTCATACAGACTATTAATTGTCTGAATGACCTCAGTTTGGAGAAATAGAACCAACTAACCAGATGAATGAGCGTAATGGTCTGAGGAAGACCAGTACTAAAAAAAGACTTCTGCCAAACTAAATAAACACAATCTTAAAAACCTTTATAGTAATTTAAATAACCTTTACATTGCAAACATTTTAGCCTATAACATGGATAATCTGACAGGAACATTAAGATATTCTCACCCTATGTGCTCCAGGCTGCACCAGAAATGCTACAGCTATTTTATGCAAATAACTATCTAATGCAATACTGATGTTGATCAATGAAAGAGTTCATTAAATAGTGTTTGCATAAGCTACTATAATTGTTTTGTATTAAGATGTCAGAAAGCTGTTCAGACTAACACTTCATTTGTAAATTCTGCTTAAAATAAAACTGAACACAATTTCTCCAAACTGAGAGTATTTAAAGAGCTATTTACACATTTGTTTATAAGCTTTCCATGGATCCCCACTTCAAAAAATCTGAACTTGTGCTTTTTATATTCCACTCATAAACCTGTAAATAAAAATCTGGTAGAAAAAAAAATTATAATGTGTAAAAGCTTTCTGCAAGACTAAAAGTGCAATATTACTCACACACACAAAACTTGGTACTTGATAGTTTTTTTTTCTCAGTTTTGTTTTTCTCACAATATTTCCAAATGAAACACACGACTCCACATTAGGCCTGAATGAGATGTGTCCCATGTGACTAAGATGGTGGTTAAATTAAGATTCATTGACATTTTGACAGCAGTCTTATGTGCAGAATAACTCCAACTGCTTATGTGGAGAGGCTTTCATTAAGCACAGAATTCCCAAAGCTGCACGCCAGCTGATTATTCAACCACTAAATTTAAATCCTATATGACAGACGGTGAGTCTCTGCGCTGTTGCCTATGTGTGTTGTTTATCCTGTTTTCAAGTCTAAATGTATATATTATATTAATGTTTTTGTGACTGCAGTGTTTGTCCCTAATGCGTACTCTAAATAATATTCACATGCATTAAACTGTGCAATTTGTTAGTTATTGCCCTCCGATGAAGGTAAAGTTGGCATTAATGGTTTTGCCCATGTGTGTGTTCATTTGTCTGTCTGTTGGCAAAATATCTCATGAGCCTATGGATTGATTTGACTGAAACTAACTAACTAAATAAATTAAAAAAATAAAATAAAATTTAAATAAAATAAAATCAGTGAATTTTCATCTACAACTGCTAACTTCAGGACCAAATCTAATTCAAGATGGCTGCTACAGCTAGAGGACCTTAGAAAAAACGGAAAAATCTATAATGCTCATGTGTCAAAAACAAGGCAAGAGGGCCTAATATGGCCTATAATGATTTCCGTCCGGTCCAACAAAAAACAAACAAGAAATAATTTGTGGCTTCCTGAGCAATTTAGTTGAATGTATTTTATGTACCTATAATACATTCTGTATTAATATCTCAAAATAAGCTGCTTTAAAGCTAGCATCGAACATAAAATAAATCTCCCATAATGCATGCTGATTATGCATTAGAATCAGAAAGTGGTAGAGTTTAGAATTCAAGACTTACCAAAACTCAGTGTGTAAAACTCTCTTATGTTTACTTTTAATATTGTGTGTGTGTGTATATATATATATATATATTATTTATTGTATCATTTAGTCAGATGTACACGTAGTACTTTTCAGTGTTTTTAAGAGGACGTGTTAAAACACTGTTTCTATGCAGGAAATACCACATAGACTTCAGTAGTTCAGTTATTGTTTGTTAGCGGTTCTTAGTTGTTATAATGAGACGAGGAATTGGAGCTTTTTCTTGTTTAGTCAAAGTTAAACATGAAGCATTGAAGTTATTTACAACTGGCCCTTTAAGGGCCACTATAACTCTCATGTGGCCCTCAGTGAAAGTGAATTTGACATCCCCATCGCAAACATTTTTACAGATATTGAGCTAAAATTAAAGAGTTATTCACAACACATAAATAAGCTCTAATAGATTTTTCAAAATTACACAACATTGCATGAGATTGTGCTTATTATCATTTACAAGATTTGATCAAAACAACTATAATTCAGATATTTCTTCAAGGAATGTGGGGCCTTCACTTTTCTGTATTTGCTGTTATGATGCTTGCTTCAGACCAAGTTATTAAACATGCTGCCTGTGTATTGGCAGCTATGAAACCTTAAACTGAACCTGATGTTACATTAGTGGGTTTCATAAAAAACTAAACTTTAACAAGGATGTTCAACAAGCTTTTATGTGTTGTTGTCCCTGCTTTGTTATAAAAATTGTATATAATTTAGCCTGAACTCTGTCACTTTCATTTCCACATATACAATCAAAACTGGAACAACTACATTTTGTAAAATCACTCTCAGCTCACTTAGTGGGATTTGATATCCTCATGGTGGAGCGATGATCACATTGAATTTGCATTTTGTTTTGATGGAAGTTTTTTTTTTTTTTTTTTGCATGAATACTGATTTCATTTTCTTTTAGAACAGGCAACATTAGTGTATGTTGCTTCCCTTTAATCTAACAAAGCTTGCATCTTGTGCAACCAGCAGCCACTGCAATTCCCCCGAGCAAATAGAACAAATCATTTTAGCATCGACTTCAAAGCGAAAACTACATTGACCATTTCCTTCCCGAGCAAAGACACGACGACTGAAGGCGATAAATATAAAAGTGTGACAAGTTGCGCATGTTTTCCCATGTTTTAAAGCAAGAATCACAAGATAGGAAAAGTATATTTTATGTAAATTTGAAGATTGTTTATTCTTATTTAAGCATGAATCTCCTCAGAGAAAATAATAGCAGCAATGTGAGATAAATGCTCTTCCCCTTCTGTTTTGTATGCTGTGTATAAATGGAGACTTGACGTATTTCTATCAGCCAATCAATCACAGACTGGCCATCAATTACCTTTCCCACACTGAGAGCCTGTGCAGTCTTCTTCAGACACTGTAATAAACCCAAACAATAAAAAAAAAATTGCTGTCTATAAAAATTTCAACAGTGTAGGAAGGGCAGTCTGGCTGCTTTAAAAGTGGCTAAAATGCCATTACTGTGGCAGATCTGGATGTGAAATGTCACAGTGGAGCAGCCCCACTGTGCTGATGCCTCTTTGGAGACTCCAGCTGCCTCCCACTGATGAAAGCCCGTCCAGCAGCTCCATTTCTCTGCAACCTTTTAGCATCACCTGACCTTTGGACTGCAGAAATGCCTTTGATACCATGCCATGCAGCTTGGTATTTGCCTCTATATACCATGACGTGTGCTCTCCTTCAAGAAAAAAGAGTTACTTGTCTGTTTTTAATGAGTATCAGAATGTAAAGTGTTTACTATCCTTTGCTTTTTATTCATCTAGCTTTGTTGAAGAGGTTATTTTGTGGACATGAGAGTATATCCCCTTAGCCTATAGAAAGAAAACTCATATTATACATAGTGATTTTTTTTTCTAAATTTAAAACTCAAAGATCATGATTTTTTTTATTTGTTGTTCATCATTATTATAAATTCCTGTAACTGGGAAATACTTAATCACTTAATGATTCGTCCAGCAAATTAAGTCATTTTTTAAATTCCTGTATGGATTTTGGGTTGCGCCAAAATAGTCAAAATAATCTGTCTAAATCCTTTATTTTCCACCTAACATAGATCAAACTCGTTAAAAAGTTTAATGTTGCTTCACGGTCAAATAATACTGTTAGCCCTCATTCATTACAAAGCTTACTTGACAAGTTTACACAGATTACTGTAGTCAAATTACTGTAGTCCTTGTTCCCTTTTCTTTAGCTAATCTCATATAATAAAAACAGATTATCAAAAGCTTCTCTTTATGTCCCTTTTATGTGTTTGTTTTAGAGAAGTGAGATTTTTATGGTTTCAATAAAATTAGCTTTTCACAGTATCTGTCTCTTCGTAAAGTAAATAAGTGTTTCCCTCCTGCTGCATATTTTTGTTATAGTCAAACAAATCCACTTTTTAATCTGTCACAAACATGTGTTGCACTTTAATCATAAACATTGTCTCACTTGTTGGAACAAACAATTGTTTGTGCATATTTGTTGACTGCTGTTTGGCAGCAGGAGGGTTGCGGGCTGGGTGCCTGGCTGGGAGTGGGGCATGGGGAGGCTGGGGAGCCTGCAGGGTCCACAGCTGGATAGCATGGCAGAGGTTTTAAATGTCAGTGTTGAAGGGGGATGCGGCTGCCATTTGGCTTGAGAAGCTGTATGCCATGGGACTGGCATTGGGATGCTGGGGGGGCTCCTGGTCACAGCCATGGAGCTCTCACCTTCTGCCATTTATCATGTGGCTACTTGCCTAGCACATCTGGCACCTTAGCACCAACAGCAGCAGGAAAAGCCCCCCGCCGCAGGCTAACCAGTGGCCCATAGTAATCGTTTTAACATCACAGCAAAATTAAAGCTATTGTATGTCTTTGATACTTTTAATCCAGATTGTTTCTTTTGACTATAAATGTCAGAAAAGCAGCTAAAGCGTAAAGAATGGTTGTTTGGGAAGAACAGTGTTTTATGGTTGTGACAGAGTTCTTAAAAAGGGATTAACCATAATCCTAAGCACCTACCATGGCAGTTATGATGTTGAAAGATGTGACAAAGTATCCTCTAATGTTCATCTCGACATATAAAGTAGTCAGAACTGTGTTTTTTTTTTATCAAACACCACATTTTAAATGTGCAGTAGCTGTGAAGCTGCACAATAATTATTGCTCAGTGAGCGCACAATATGGAAACCACTTTGCTCTGAGTAAATTAAACGTAATCAACTGTCATATCATCTTTTATTGACTTTAATTGACTGTAATTGCGAATCCTGCTGTAACTGCTAGTTACTTTCTGCATGGCAAGGTCAACTAAATTGCTTGATGAGCTGTTATGGTCTTTAATATGATGACCTTGACTATAAAGGGTGTGTGAAGATCTTGTCTTTGTGTAGATAAAGCATAAAATAATTGCCCACTGTGCTACAGTAGGTAGTTTTACATCATCTTCTTACACTTCTTAAAGATGCAATGTGTTGATGGTTTGACAAGATTTTGACATGACACCGGACATAAAATTCATAAATATTCAATAACAGCTCTGCTCATGTGTTTAAACATTATTCTTTTTCCTGTTTTTAAAGGGGCTTTTTATTATTATTATTATTATTATTATTATTATTATTATTATTATTATCACAGTTACAACGTTTATTTCTTTGTTTTCAAACTGCCCATGTAATTGAATCTGATTTAGCACTTATTTCTGCTTCCTGGTTATGCAGTTATTTAAATAATAGTAATATTAATTCACACATCTTTCTTGGGTACACAACATAGTTTGCTAACAGCTAATGCCAGATAACAATTCAGGAACAAAACCACTTACCTTTTTATCAATTTAACAATGTTGCCGGACATCGCCAGTCCTCTACACTGTAGCCAATGCTTTAGTTGAGTGTTGCTGCATCCCTCTATACATCCATCCATCCATCCATTTTCTGTACACTCCCTCTATACAATCATACTTAATTGTGGCGCCTGGAACGTCATCTTTTTTAACGTTTACATGAAAAAAGCTTTGGATTCAGGCATGAATGTCCACTGGCATGCTGTCCACTGCAAAATTTGTCTGACATCTGGGACTTTCGGGATTCCTGGAAATTCTCGTGACGTCATCCCTGACCAACACTATTCAATTCAAATTTAAAAGTACATTATTGATTCCAAAGGGAAAAAACAGTTTGGAACTGTAATTGTAATCAGAAGTGACAAGCTAATGGCTAGTTCTATCTATTCTTTCAAAATCTTTTTAAATTGAAGCTGTTTAAAGACAACAGCAATCTAGATTAGACTGGGGTAAGCTTTTATTGGCATAAACTCAGCTTAATAAAACTCTTTTCTCTAAACTGGAGTTTTTCAAAGTGCTGTCTACAACAAGTGAGATATTAATTTTTCATAACCTTTCCACAGAACCTGACTTCAAAAGATCACTTTAACATCATTCCATATCTTAGTCCCAAGAGGCCATTTTTCCACAATCTGAAGACAATTGTTTTGTTCCTTGTTTTTCAATCTAAAGATAAAATGCATCAAGTCATCTTCAAGGTTTGAATATAAATAACTGTAGAGAAGATCAGCCATAACAGCTTTCTGTGGCCTGCTCTGATGGGTGTTTTCCTCTACATATCTGAGATATGTTCATGTATAGATGGCGGCCAACAGGCTCATTTACATTCCCACGCAGCCCCATCATCTCAGGTGTTTGTTGCAAATGCACAGATGCAGCTAACAGCCGGCGTGGTAAGGATAGATCACTTGTAAAGAGTAAGGAATTATAAGGATTTGAACAGTAGCTGCTAAACACAAACTAAAAAAAACTATAGCATGGTTAAAAACAGCAAGATTTGTTTCATGCAATTTTCATACATTTTACCTAAAACACAAAAATAAATGAGTAAATTAAAAATTGTCCAACTTTGGGACAAATTTGTGTTATTCTGTGAGATTGTTTTTTGTGCCGTTCAGTCAACATAAGAACTTTGAACATCTGATTGTTGGGAACAACAAAATGTGAATGGATCTCAGTAAACCAAAGCCCTTGAAAACATGCAATCACACGTCTGTCACTTTTCATTACATTGGAAGAAAATAAAAAATATATATATCACAGTTTCCTTGGAAAAGCCACACAGTATAATTATGTTTGTGGGTGCAAAATAGGCGAGATTGATTATATGCATTTACAATAATGAGCTGTTGATGTAATATTACATTACAGAGCCTTCAGATTCATGACATAAATCATAATTAATTCAGCTTTGAGGATTTCTGATCTGACACTCTTTGTATTGTTGTGAGAGGCAGTGAAGCAGTGGGAGATGCCACTCCATCCTTCCGTCATTGTAGCAGCTTCATTAGAGATTCTCAGAGGTTTCTCCTCACAAGCCGCTGTACTAGGTTTGACTGGAGGGCAGACTCCTTGTGTGAAGCCGGGAGATCGACAGACAGACAATGAGACACGTTTCGAGGCTGCAGCATTGTCCAGGCAGAGTCGATCCCCGACTTCTCCCAGCTGATTGGTGGGGCTTCATTAGCATGGACTCCAGCTCCTCCGATTAGCAGTAATTAAAGAGAGAAATCAGAGCTGCTGCCTGCAGTCCAGACACAGCCGGAGTCTGAACTGCAGGCGAGCGGCTGGAGTCTGACGGCTCTGCCAAGTTTACACCCCTCCCCGTCTCTCAGAGTAACCCCCAGGGTGACACAAGCACACACGCCTCTCCTCGAGGGCGCACACAGGCCCCGGCGTTGTCATGGTGACAGCAGGGGGAAAATGTTTAATGAAGACGCTGATGAGGATTTATGAGGCCGCGGCTGCGTGCGTTTACAGGGATACGACCCTTGGTCCATCACGCGCCGCCTCCTGTGGTTCTACATCTATATTTTCACTTACACACGGTGTAGCTGATCATCAGGGCGTGTGCTCAGGCAGGTGGCCTCAATATGCCGCCCGTCCTCCAGAACCGAGTTACAGCTGGAGACACGTGGCACTGGCTGTCCAATAAACTCAGTCCAATGTGATTTGAAATGTTTATAGTTTTCATTTAATTTAAACAAGAGGAATCATTTCCCACTAATGTCCTCCGAAGCTTTTCCATAGGGACATTTTAGGCAGAAATTGTATTAGTGAGGCTGCAAACAATAAACAAAATTTAATTAGGTGTTTTCACACAAGCAAAATAGTGAATAGTGACCATTAAAAAGCTATGATTGTAATTTTGTTCACATGCTGGGTGGTAAAACTTGTTTACCGACAATCACTTATGAGGCTGTTTTTGTGTTGTTTTTTTCTTCCGTTTTGGTCTGTTTGAGCTTTTTCTTTTAAAAATGGTTTAAGACTTTATCCAGCAGCATTGCTTGTGGTTCTTCCCAGAGTTAAATATTAGTGTTGTTTCTGACAGACAAACTAACTAAGGCAGACAAACTAACTAAAGCAGGGACAACATACAACCGGCTGAATGATATTGGAAGAAAACAACATTGCGATTTTTGTTTCTAATTGCAACATGAAAAAATACAAGAATTTTCAAAAATTGTGCTGGAACCTGAGTACGTTTCCTTCTAGCATGCGCAAAGATGAATTGTGTTAATGTGTTGCTTCTCTGTCAAGCTTAGAGTCTGTTTCATCACGTTAAATACAAGCATTCGTGCTAAACCGTATGACTTTGTTTCCTTCTGGTTTTTTGCATCTTCACCGACAACATTTCTCTGGAAATCGCTGCCTTTATTGTCCCAGATGTTTTACAAAAAAAGAAAAGGTTGGTGTTTTTTGTTTTTTTTTATTTTGTTTTTTGTTTTTTTCTAAAAGTTTTCTGCAGCTGCCTCTTTTAGCGGAAGCAACCTATCAAAATAAAAGTCATAGCATGACTGTTTAGTGCAACGACCTATGGTTTACTTGTCAATTTACTGTGCCTACATCACAGGATCTGCATTGTGACAATGCTCAAGCGATATATCTTGCAGCTTAAATACAGCCTGATTTATTTACCTTTATTACAATGAAATAACAAATGAGGAAATTTCAAGATTCAACAGCAACCCATTAACAAAGTCAGTGAATCAGATGTTTTCAGATGGATAGAGTAAGAAGACATTCTGTTGAACCCTTAAAATCCCTCATGCCACCCTTCAGAACACCTCTCATTGTCCCTTTACTGTCAGTCTCGATATCAGAGTTGAACAACAAATTAAGTCTCGTGTGAAGAGTTTCAATTATGAGCACTACCTCTGTTTTTCCACTGCAGACCACATGTCCCTGCCTGCCACCACTCATGTGTGACTTGATGTATTGTCTCCGTCTTTCCCCCGCCTCTAAAAATTAATTGCAGTTTTATCTTTCTCCGAGATAAAAATAAAAATAAAAGCTTGCTGAAGGCACAATAGTTCGAACGTAGTGCAGATTATGTTTCAGGAAAAAACTATTAAAACCTTAGTTTCTTTGTTGTTTTTGACTCTAGACCAGCTTTGTGGGAATCTTTTATCTTTTTTAATAAATTGATTTATGTAATTATTAATATTAACATTATTATTAGGTTTTCTTCTTACAAATTCTAAAGTTGCTCATTTTTATTTAATTTCTAATGACTTCTCACCCACATATTTCATTCTCAAAAGCCCAGTGTGCCTAAAAAAATGATTTTTTTATCATTATGATTAATGCAAATCTTCTTCAAATTACTCTATCCCCGTGAACAGAGCGAACAATGTTTGATCATTCTGCACAGATTTCAACTTCTACTCCAGGCATGTGCGACATTTGCTAAGTTTGTTGAATTAATTTTGGTTGGCATTTTAGCAAACGTGTCAGACATAATGGTATTGTCAACACAGCTGCAGGTAGAAAAGAACATTTTCTGAAAACAGTTGGTAGTTAATCCTACTTCCCAATAGAATAATGAAAAAGTAGGTTTTCAACTAAACTTTATCACTTAACATTCCTGTTTTGTCTGAAATTAATTTGTCTGCTGATGAACAGCGAACAAATTCAAAGCTGCCCTTTATCTGGAGACAGAGAAAAAGGAAGCAGTCCTTAGAAACCAAATGTCTGTGTTTAGTTCTGCTCAGGGTAGTACTCTTAAATTTAAAAAACATACTTTTTCAAACACAACATCACAAGAGTGAAGGTTTTTGAAAAAAATATATTGTTTGCCCTCTTCATTGCCAGCTTTTGTCCTTAGCATGTTAGGTTAACTTACCTGTCTGAACTATAAACAACTGGTTTGGTTTTGTGGAGTCATTTATGTCTAGTTCTTCTTTAGGTTTTGATTTCCCACTTACTGTATGATCTCTGAGTTTAATGTTTTCTTCTGAATGCAGTATGTTTCACTAATATCTCCCTGAACTGTTGGAGACTAAAAGTTGACTTAAAGTTGCAGAAAATAGACAAATATTTCATTCTAGTCTGAATGAATTCTGAGTGTATGCAACCAAGCAACCAGCATGTCCAATTTAAAAAAAACGTTGCGTATTTTTGCGTGCACAACTTGCAAAACTGTGTTCTCTAGACTATGCACATCATTGTACTGCGATTTCCATGACCTTTTATTTTCGTAATTCTTTAAAGTTTTACTGGCATGCAAAGTTGTCGTCTAACATCTGTTAAGCAATCAATGCTAAAGAAAGGTAAAGCAACTTGAAGAATCCCTTGCATCTTTATGCTATTGTAGTTTGTTTTGAAAGGACTATAAAGTGGAAACAATAGACACAGTTGAGTTTAGCTTTACTGCCAGATTATATTCATCCCCACTCCACATTCATCCATTAAAAATATAGTAAATAACCTAAATAACCTTTACCTGAAGACTCTGCTTTATTAGATAGATTTTAAAGTGCCGGATTTCTTTGGACATATTTCAGCACAAGATGTCTACTAATTGTTAACCAATTGAAACCAGGGAAATGTGGGTCTAAATTATTAAGGAAAACTGAATATTTACAGAGAAACACATAGAACATACAATGCATAAAATGCCCCTCCCTACTAAAAATTGTAAAATAAAGATGGCTGATACACTACAAACAAAATACCTACAATAATGCTCCAGATAACGGCTAAGCTTTTTTTTTTTACATATTTTTTTCCTAATTTTGTGAAAGGTACACATTTTGTACTTTTTTAAACAGGTAAAAGAGCCTTGTGTGCCATGAAAGTAATGTGTTTGGCTGCTTCACTTAAAAATGTATATATTTTTAGTAAAACAAAACAAAAGTGAATAAATGTTACATGTTGTTATAACGTTTGCATTGTTATTTTCTGCATAACTTAATTTCTAGCTATATTGCAGCGTGTTTTTCATTTAATAAAATGTTCAAATGGAAACTTTAAAGCTTCGTATAGATGCTTATGTTGCAGCCCATGCTGACAATGAGCCCAAACATGCAAAGAAGTCATAAAGATTTATCCTCAACAACAAGGAAAGCAAAACGTCTGATCTAACCCCACAGGGTGCTGATCTCATTGCATCACTCAGGAATCACATGAGAAGACAAAAAAAAAAACACGGAGACACCCAAAAGAATCTACCTGCCTTAAAAAAAGATATTGAAGTGCTTATTGTTGCACCTGCATGCACACCTCTATCTGCTTTAAATATAATTGAGGTGACAGGCAAAGCTTTTACCTTGATGTTTGTGGCTTTGAAGTGCTTGGCAACGTAAAGCCCAGGCTGCCATTCACACAAGAGCGAGGCCTATTTGAACAAGTTCATCTGGGAAAAATACCAAAATGACACAGCAGACACACACCTGGGCTTTAAACAGTTCCTCTCTGAACAAGTGTAGAGCCCAGGAAAACAATTCAAATGTTTCAAGAAAAATTCAGAAATGAGACGTTTTCGCATCTCTGAATTTAATCCATCAGGAAATATGGAATTTCACACAAAGAAGACTTCAGACTTTAGAATAAAGTGTCACTTTTTTATTATATATATATATTTTATCTTTCAAGTGCCACATCTTCTGAACAAGATCAAACTGTAGCTGAAAGACAGAACCAAACCAAACTTTTAGAGCTTTGTTCCATTATAAATGCTAAAACTGTAGAAGAAATCAAACATTTTAAATAAATGACCCAGATGAAGCTGGAGCTAACCGTCTTGTGCAAATATTTTGTAAAAGTAGTAACAGCTGGTGGATCTAAATACACTACAACAAAATGTTTTGTTTTGTTTTTTTTGCATGCATTTTCCTCTGCTCAACAATTCAAAGCTTTCCCTCCAACACCTTCCGATCCCGAGCCGCAGCAGCGGCCTGGCTCACATAATTTTATGAATAATTTATTGCACCTCATTTCAAAGAGCTGAGCAGAACAACTATTTTTGATGTAGCTCCCATTTGTTAAGTTTTGCAGGTACACAACGCAGCTGTCGGCTTCTTGTGAAGGACTGTAAAGAGCATCAGTCGCTTACAAATTTAATTATGGTCTGGTTTTTATGCACTGATTTCAAGTGAGCTGTTTCTTCTCTTTTGTTTGATAAAACAATGATAGAAGATTGTGGATCACCATTTAAAAGTGCCAACAGATTCTGATACATCTTGGATATGTTTCTTTTACAACCAGCTGCCAGTTATTGCACATGTTTGCATTTTTGATTGTTACTAAAGTATCTCAGGAACCAGTGATTTGATTGGAACAAGCAGAAAGTAATCACTGAATGTACAACTACTGATTAATGTTTGGAGACAGTCTAATTCAAGATAGCTGCCTCAGTTGATTGACATTAGTCTATACAAAAATGGCTATCTGTTAATTATGCAAATAAAACACATATTCTGAACATGACATAATCTTTTTTTAAAGGTTTGACCCAGAGGAGCCCAAAGAGGGCCCGCGGGCCAAATTTGGCCTGTCAAGCCATTTGAGTTGGCCCACAGCTGCCATTGTTACTAGGTTGTAACCTGTCATCTTATGTAGAAACAGTATTTCCACTTAGTCATTTCATCCATTGGCCTAATAAATATATATAAGGGGCTGTAGTGTAGATAGTTTTCTCTCATGGTGCTGATTTTATCTTTGATAAATTAAGATTAAACATTAAACATGAAATACAAATAACGACAGGTGATATTTAGATTATATTTAACCACACATGTAGATTTGCGCACTTTATAAGGCCAAAAAAAACATATATTATCAATTTAAGAAATGTCCCATGAGCCTTTGCTGCTTGAGCGTATGGCAGACTTTCTCCAAGAGCACAGACTAAAACAAACGTGGGCCACCACACTGGTTGTAAGCTTAAACGTTAAAAAACAGGATTTTACTTTTAAAAAATTGTATTTCACGTATTATTTGATGATTTTGTATTATTATTGCATTTGCACAGCTCGGGATAGATTTTTATTTTGGCCCTCTTGGGGAAAATGTTTGGGCACCCCTGGTTTGACCCAAATGACTACCACTCTGTCATTCCTCAGCACAAGATGATCTTAGGCTACGTTTACATTGCAAGCAATTGCAACCCAAAACCGATCTTTTGTCCTACCATTCAATTCAATTCAATTCAATTCAAAAATACTTTATTTATCCCAGAGGGACCTATGTGGGTCCATGTGACCCACATAGGATTTTTTCATTACAGTCTGAACGCGACAAATCCAATTTTTTCAAATCCAAACCAGGCCTTTTCAGTATGTGGTACACAATTGGACAGCACGGTGGCTCAGTGGTTAACACTGTTGCCTCACAGCAAGAAGGTCCTGGGTTCTTTCTGTGTGGGAGTTTGCATATTCTCCTCGTGCTTGCATAAGTTTTCTCCGGATACTCTGGTTTCCCCCACACCCCAAAAATATATACAATAGGTTGCCTTCAGGCCCCGGCCACCCTTGCAAAGGAGCGCTGTGATCTCAATGGGATTTGCCTGATTAAATAACAGGAAAATAAAATAAAATAAGCATATCTGATGTTTTTTAAAGCGACCTCAGTCTGAACGCTTATGCCCCATTTCATCTGACTTTTAAATCAGTGAGGGTAGGAGTGGATCAGTCCAAGTATTTAGAATATTGACACTAACTTTGTTTAGTTTAAGTCTTGTAACGCCACATGTCTTCAACTACAGAAGTCCATTTTCCATGACCTGGATGACTGAGAATCCACAGAAACATGACAGAAATGTTTTCAGACGATCAATAGTAAAGTTATAGGATCAATACAAACATGTCAGATAATTATTTAATTGGTTCTAGAACAACAACTTCAGAATCAATATGCTAACATGTAGCCTAATTACTGAGCTGAATGTGACATCAGTGCTGTGGAGAGCTCACACTGGAGTCTGATGGAGGTTCTATTTAAAACATAATGTGAACGTCCACACAAAAAAAATCTGAATTTTGAAAATAATCAGAATTGAGCACTAAGAACTGCAGCATGAACGTAGCTGCATTAAAGGCAATGGGTGATGTGCAGTCCTTCAAGGAATACAAGGTCCTGAAATTAATTTTCTTGTTTTGTAAATCAGGTCATCTTCTTCTCAATTAGTTTTGCAAACTTTGACCAAAGTTTAACACATCAATGTACTCAGATTACACACACACACACACACACACACAGGAGAGGACATCAACTTAAAGTCTCTGACTTGTAATATTAGAGAAAGTGACTGCCACATCCATTTTCCAAGCTTACTCAGAAGCATCAGTGGATGTCTCTGCACTGCCGGCTCAATCCTGACATTTGTTTAACATTCCTCTACCCCCGTCCTCCCCTCAGCAATGCGGTGATGTGCCGCACACCTCTTTCTGCCTCTGTTTAAACACAGCTTTAGCTTCTTCTCCTGTGTTTTTTTTGTATTAGAAATCAAAAACTTGTCACAGAGGCAGACATGAGATCAGCAACCTGAGACGAGAAAAGATAAACCTTTTCAGGACTAACAGTGATCGTTGGAACACGTTACCCCGAGGAAGTACTTACTGGAGCAACACAGCAGCTGTGACCAGACCGGAGTGACTTGAATGTGCTCCTAAATGTAGGTTTTTGTGAGAATCAGTCGATGCACGTCAAACCTCCCTGGTGTGATAACCATTAGCGCTGGCCTCCCCGTGCGATGGGACATGAGTTGTGAAATTGTACCATGCAGCGCCCTGCAGACAAAATGTGTGAAAATGTGTTCATATAGGAAGAGTTCAAGGCTGGAAAAAAGAAGAAGTGCCAATTTCAGGCTTTGTTTGAGAGAACAGTTTAAAAAAACAAGTCTGGGTGGACATTTTCCTTTCTTTTTTGTTAGTTCAGTTTGGATGCTAGAACATTTCATGAAATAAAAACAACAAAAAAACAGTTTTCCAGTTCTTAGAAGCAGAACAGATAAATTCACCTGCTAGTTTTTATTTCTTAATGACTAAAAATATTTTTACTTTGAAACGGAAGTCTCTTCACGTCCGCATCCATTCTGCACAGCAGTGTTTCTGTGGGCAAACTGAATAAAAATACTGGAGAAGAGAAAAAAAAAAAAAAACTCTGGTCTGACAATGTGCCTGTGCCCTCTGGCAGGCAGAAAACAGAATCTGAATTCAGAATAATTTCTGATGTGTGAAAGATCCAAGTGTGCAAACAGCATGACGATGACGAGTGTCAATCAAATGTAAAAAAAAAAAAGTGGGGTTGAGGGGGAGGTGGGTTTATGCAGTAAGGTTTATAAGATTTATGCAGATGCCATAAATATTGTTGAGTTAATTTTCGATTTGAACCCCCCGCCCCCCCCCCCCCTGACTTGACCGCCCCACTGGATCCGCTTTGCGGCGTCCAATGGGGCTGTGGACCCCAGGCTGGACAGCAAGCTAGTTTTTGTTCTCTTCCCCCCCCACACACACACACACACTTTTGCATTGCCAACTCCAGCTGTCACACCAAGGGACAATAGAGGGGAGAGGAGCCTGGGTGGGTGGGGAGGGGGTTTCGGTGCTCACTGAATGGGAAAAAATAAACTCGAGAGTCCCCCCCCCCATCCTACCACTCCCCCCTCCCCATGACTCGTCATCTGCATTTGACAGGACCCCCGTTCTCCTCTCTTCACCGCCCCTTTTCTTTTGCTTTCTCCCCTTTTCTCTTCCCATAATCCCCCTTTCTCGCTCTCTCCCTGCTAAGTGCAGCTGTTGCTTTCCATTGGATCAGTTTTTTTTACCCTGATTGCTAATTAGGATAGCATTTTACTGAGTCTTATCTCAAAAACTTGTTAAACTTGCAGTTTTCCTCCCCCTCCTCTTTCTTTTTTTTTTTTTCCAATTTCTCTTTAATCTGGCAGATCTGAGGAGGGGGGGTGGGGACGAGAAGAGAAAAGACTTAGCCAATTACACATGATTTACAATACAGGCTGAGCATTTTTCCTTAGATAATCTCCAGTGTAGCATTCATATAGTTTACTGTGCTGTGTGGCAGCCTCTTATTCTGGAGCTCACTTCAGCTTTGAATTTAAAAAACGGAAAGAAAGGGGAAAAAAAAGCCTACTTTTTTTTTTAAGAATAGACTGCACGATCTCCCTTATTCTGCTCACAAAACTGAATCTCTGGGAGAAGAAACAGGGGGAAAAGGAGAGCCTGAGAAAACAGCAATTCACACACCAAACACAGAGAACCCCTAGTAGCTCAACAAATGAGCGACTAGCCCTGCGTCCATTCATATTGCCCCCTCGGCCCGCAAGCCTATTAGCCAGGCATCGCTCCTTGAACATTCAGCGTCGACAACATGTGGAGGCATCGCTATAGCAACCGGTGGATATGACATGTGCAATGGACGGGGGGACTCCTGAGCTGCTGAATATAAGGAGGGGCTCAGCCTTAACTAAATGATCGCCCAAAAAAAAAAAAAAAAAGAAGAAGAAGAAAAAAATCCCCACCACCTCCCCTGTCTCTTTTCATTGGCACATCGAAGCTGAAAGGACTCACTAGTGGGGCTTCTGCACATTCTTCCGAGGCTCGGAGAATCAGGCGGGCATATCCCACATTCTTCTCCTCTTTTTTTTATTTTTTATTATTCTCTCCGACTCTTCTGTTTTTTCCCCTTCTTCTTCTTCTTCTTCTTTTTTTCTCTCCCCTCTCCATCTACGTGTTGAAGCTGCAGTCTTTTGTTGGCGCTGAGGAGGGGGAGTGGGGGGGGGGACGCATGGGACCCTCGCAGGGGAACTTTTCAGGGAAGCGGACTTGAGTGGGCGGCCGGGGGACGCACAAACGCTTCTTGGAGCTGCGGCGAGCATCAGTCACTGGTTCATTCGAGCTCTCTGGAATACAAGAAGACACGGCTTCTCTGCAGAGTTCAGTGCAAACGGTCGCTCTGCGCCGCCACATGGATTTGGGTAAATCTTGTTTTATGTCTTGTTTGGTGCCTAAAAGTCAAATTAGATGATGATGATGAAGGATAAACGAGGCGGAACTTGGGCGAGTTGCAGAATATTTTAGGAGTTTGTTTCAATCGATTTTATCATTTCCGCATGCAAAAGTTGTGGGCAGCAAATCTCCAAAAGCTGATGGAGCATCGGAAGTAAAGATGCAGGTGTGAGCACATCTGGAGACAAAGTTTCTGCATCTTTCTCCCTGTTTCCAGCAGCTCCAACTCCTTCACAGAGGAAACAAACAAACAAAAGTTTGCAAATTATTTCTGCATGTGTGTGTGTATCTAACCAACACTATTTGCAGTTTTTTTTTCTTTCTTTCTTTCTTTTTTTTTATCATGGGGTTTCCACACCTCTTGGGCTCAACGGAAAGGATTTATGCTGCATGAATGGAGCTGCTTCATTTCTTTTATTCAAATTAATAAGAAGTGTATTTAAAAAATATTAATTAAATAGGCCAAACCACATTCGCCGTTTTTGTAGGCCTTTTTGAAAAAAAAGGACTACTTATGACTTTTATTTTGAAATATTCCACCCGGTTTCTTATTTAATGGCATGACTTCTGTTTTAAATGTAGTTGATTTAGTAAATTCACGTCACGTGGATTTAAGGTGTTTGCAGTTGTGTGTTTCTGATTTTCCTGGACTTAAAGGATAATGTGATGTGAATGAATGGGCAGCCACCCTGACCTTCCTTTTCATCATTTGAATAATCCCGAGGAGCGAAATCCATCTGGCCCCCCGTCTCCCCTCAGATTCACCACAGGGCCAGCCTGAATGGAGGGAAAGTGTCTGAGGCAGAGAATCACTTTGGATGCATTATTGTTCAATCGGGAGGGGAATTTTTACCTGCTTTTAAAAAAATAAACATAATTCTTTGTCAGGTTTTACAATCTGACTGTAATTCTAAAGCAGTCATTAAAACATCAACATAAAAATATATGTACGTTTTTAATATTGCTAATATTTTATAACTTTTTTTCTATTGAGATGCCTAAATTCACAGGGTTTTATTTCATGATTTAAAAAAAAATTGACAAGTAATTTTTAAAATATATTCCATTGCACTGGATGCAATTTTTACTAAAAACAAATTTATACGAAATGTTAAAAAAAATTAAATAAATGCAAATGATGAAGCCGCAGGACGTAACTACAAGAGCCCATCATGGTAATTCTTAGCCTCACATCTCCTTCCCTTTTCCTCCTCTTTGCTTCTCCCTTTTTCTGTCTCTCTCTCTTCTGATTTCAACACGATTGCCGCCTTCAAACACTCTTTTATCCTCGCATAGAATTTCAAGGCTGTTTGCTCCCACTGTGGCAACGCTTTTCATTCATTTCAAGGTGGATTTTTTTTTTCAAGAGTAGCAACAGATAAGAGGCCACATCTGTGATGAACTTGATTATGTGTTTTATTTTTTTGTCAAAAAAAAAAAAATGTATGCTTTGGTTTTTTAGATCTGGTTTAGCTTTGAACCACTATGCTGACGTTGTGATGTTGAATTTGTTAAATATTAAATGAAAAAAATTCCCTTTTATTTTAGTTTTACAGCATGGATAACACAATAAATGTTCTAGCAATGCAAATTGTGTTATTATACCAAATATTGCAGATTTATTGATCCGATCACCTAATGATGAATCTCTGGATGGAGGACATTTTCCCTCCTGTCTGCATTGTGGCCTCTCCGAGTCTCTCTCTTATTTCCTAAACTCTTAATCCTTGATTGAAACTACATGCCTGAACCACTGCAGCTGCAATCAAAAAGCAACTGCTGTCAGACCCAACACAGACCTGCGTCAAAACCACTGGCAATTACCAAGCACAAGGTCAAATCAGAGTGTTCCTGGTCTGAGGTGGAACATCCTGTTTGGTAAATGATAACAAGTTGTAGCCATCCTTCAGCTGACCTATCAGGCTCCTGCTTTTTCTTTTCTTGGGTGGGCTAAATGTCAGAGCTATTCCATTCTTTTTTTTTTTTCTAACAGTGTAGATTTGATTCAGTCCTCCATCAATCTTTCAATACACAGACAATTAGGAGCTTGCTGATGTTATTGATATTGTTTGTATCAGTTAGGCTCTAGAGGGAATTTATCATTACTCATTACATAATGGCCATGAGTGGAAAAAATACCAAAGCATGAGCCCATTTTTCTATCTAAAAGCTTTTTAGGTTAAGTCTTATATAAGAGTTCTTAATTGCATTTCCATGCAGTGTGGTTGTTGTTTTTCTTTTTAAAGCATTATCATTCAGCTAGTGGTGAATGTTTAAAGGTCTCTTCTGAACTACCTGTGTCTCCTCAGCCCTGGCCAAAGCTGCTTAATCCTTCCAGCTCCGGACCAGAGGAGCTAATTAAGCACAAGCTTTTAGCATCCCAGCTTCCTCTAGCTGTGCAATGCCAGACTGACTCATGCCAGCACTAAATAGGGTTGTAAATAACCAGAGTTGGACACAACTGAGTCTGAATTCAGATGATATGGTGGCAGTTACTGTCGTGTTCTCTTGGTTTATTGTCAAAGCAAGGCTTCAGGCGAAAACTAGATCAAAATGGTCACAATGCTGTAAAGAAAA
This sequence comes from Anablepsoides rubrolineatus, assembly GCA_031762495.1. Taxonomy (NCBI): domain Eukaryota; kingdom Metazoa; phylum Chordata; class Actinopteri; order Cyprinodontiformes; family Rivulidae; genus Anablepsoides; species Anablepsoides rubrolineatus. The sequence continues at coordinate 9,452,258 of JARVGW010000323.1, forward strand.
GAAACATCAGAGTAGCAGTGTTTTCTGCTGTGACAGTGTGTTCTCTCTGTGTTTGTGTCCTCCAGAGGGGCAGCCTGACCCAGATCCCGGTGGTGAAGGAGACCCGGGTGGAGTCGGGCCAGTTCCTGCTGCTCTCCATCCTCTGCATGCTCTTCATCCTGGTGGTGCTGGCCGTGTCCGCCACGTTCTTCTGCGTCCGCCAGCGCTCCCACCTCCGCATGAAGGAGAAGCTGGCCAGCCTGGGGACTGACACCAGCACTGACGCCACCGCAGCCTATCAGGTTAGGCCAGCCCCCGCCTCGTGGGCCAATCAGAGGCCAGGACACTTAAACTGAGCTCTGCCATTGGTGGAGCACGCTCCCTCTGTTCAGAGGCAGTGGATTATTTAATTGGTTTAGAAGACGTGTTTGTTTAAAAGTGTGTTTGATACAGTTGGAACGTTTCTCAACCACAGTGATATTTTTTTATTTATAATTTTTTTGTGAAGCACATTTATTTATAATTCAGCTTATTAGTTTGCTGCTCTTTTTGACATTTCTAACAGATGCTTACCTTTTTTGATCACTGAGTGTGTGTGTGTGTGTGTGTGTGTGTGTGTGTGTACCTGCGTGTTGGATCGGAAGCATGTTGCCTACATGACCTATTCCCTCTGTTCCTCCAAGGCAGCGGGCAGCCTGGTCCGTATTGATTTTCAGGGTTGGGGCTCAGCTGTGCCCAGCATGCCACTCTGAGCACATTTATCTGCATGTCGCGTTAACATTTTCAATATTTAATCAGGTTTCCACAGGGCTGCGCTGAGAAGCCAGAGGTGTTTCAGCAAAATGAGCGACGGCATTTAATAGAAATACGCAAAATTGAAGATGAATGTCTCATTTTCTGGCTCTGAAAATCAGATTTTTTCCTTTTTTTTTTGTCTGCCTCATTCCAAATTAAAATTTATTTAAGCAATCTTTATATCTGTTGGTTTCCTCTCGGCCTGTTTTCTGTCTAATTATCAGTCTCAAAGAAATGAGCGACAGTGAATTTATAATCCTAAAACCTGAGCTCCACTCTGGGCTCCTCTCCGGCCCTCTCCTGGTACTAACTGCATCCTCCTGCCTTCTGCTGGGAAAAACTCTCAGCTCAGGTGTTTTGCAGAGATGCTGTGAGGTGGGATGAATTATGAGGCGGACCTGGATCGTGCCCCAAGGCCAAGGCCCTGGGCACCGCTTGATGGCTGTAATCATTAAAGTCTGATAGTGGAAAAGCTGATCCAAGACCAGGGCTTAGACAGGACGGATGTGTGGAGGGGTGTCTGTGCTCTAAAGGGAGATATTACTGTGATTCATCACGAGATAGGGTTTTGCTTTCATGAGGCCCTTTCTCTGGCCTGCTCTGTCTTCGCTGCCATTATTTGAGTGAGAAAATTATTTCTACCGAAAGAGTCCAACTTGTTTCACAAGCCATGAATTTAAAATATGGATATCAAACACGATCCCAGCTTGTGGGAATAATTAGGTATCATTGTAGATTACACAAATTTGATACCAGTTTTTTTTCTGTTATTTTAGGACAGTAAACAGGATTAGATAATGTCTAGCACTGAGGCATGATAGGAGAAAAGATGAATCATTAGCACAGGTGTGTTTTTTTGTGCTCTTAATAAAAAAAATTAAGATATTAAAACAGAAATGCAATACAGTCCATTATCATTTTGTATTTTTTAGAAAAAATACATTTACTTTTTGATTGTTTATTTTTTTAAATATATATAGAGAGAGTTTTTTACATATTTGAAATTTACTTAAAACTGTTTTGATTTTGTGCCACAAATAAAACACACTATTCTTAAAAATATGAAGATTTATTGTGTGGTAGCAGCATTTCTTCTTTGGGCTTTGTAGACTTCCTCAACCATGTATTTTTGATGTATTTAGTATAAACTCCAACATCCAAGAGGTTAGGTAATCTACAGACAAGGTCCACTTAGCACTCCCCCTCTTACAGTGCAGGTGAGCACTCGAACAACACAAACAATTGTTTTGTGTTTGACAAAAAGATACGATTCATAAGAGCTTACGCTGAGGTGGGGAGAAACAAACAAACAAACACCTTGATCACACCGTTTTGTGGTTTCCCCAGGAGCTATGTCGCCAGCGTATGTCAAACAGGACGTCGGAGCGCGTGGAACGGCCGGAGACCCTGCGTCACTCACGCCTCAACAGCGTGTCGTCGCAGTTCAGCGACGGCCCCATCGGCAGCCCGTCGGCGCGCAGCAGCACCTCCTCTTGGTGCGAGGAGCCCGTCTCGGCCAACATGGACATCTCCACTGGTCACATGATCCTGGTAAGGATCCATGCAGACAGGAAGTGAAGGAGTGATTTGTGTCGTGAAGCACATTTGGTTGGAAGAAGAAAAGGGGGACTGTGGCAGCAGGTTGTTTCGTGTCGCAGGAGTTCACCTGAACGTCCTGCTGTTCATCGTACATTTAGCTGGTCAACTTTGAAACCTAAGATTCTCAGCTTTTTGTAGCGTTGATCTGTACTTTCCAAAGAAAATACAGATTGTGGAGTTGGAAAAAAACAGATTTTGACTTTATGTTATTAAAATTATACCCACAAATTTAAAATCTGCAGGCTTGTGGAAACCAGTAATAGCAATAAAACAAGGGGGAAACTGAAAACTGTGATTATGGTTCAATAGCTTAAGATGAATTTCCTTTATATATTAATATTCACAATCATTGTGTTCAGAAAACATGCAGAAATTCAAACATTATTTTTATTACATGATCTATTTAGAGGGTTTGTATTTTACACAAAAGTAAATCTTTTTTTACTCCTCATTTTTTTAAATAAGATTTGCTGAGAACTGCCTTATTTCTGTCTCTTTATCTGTTTGGTTGCATCTCTCTTTCATCCCACTCTCTCTTCATTCCCTTAAGAACCCCGATATCTTTTCTTCTTTCATCACTCTTCCTGCTGTTTTCTCCCCCCTGCTTTATCTTAGCTCGACTTTTTTTCTCTTCGTCATATCCTCCTTTTTCTTTTTTTTCTTTTTTTCACTCTTTCTCTTACTGCTTTGTCTTCTGTGATGGGCTCCACACTAAAGTGAAATATCATTACCTATCTATTAGGAGGTTTTGCCACCGTTTCCACAAACACACAATGGATTGTTTTAATTTTGCACAACTTACATTAAAAAAACTGGGGGGAAAAAGCTTGATAAAAGAGATGGATAGATGCCTCGCAGTGTTTCCATTAATGCAGAGAGCATTCATCACTCTGCAGCATGTCTAGCTTTTATACTGGGAGGCTGTAATGAATGAGAGTGAATCTGAGTAATGCCTTGTATTGGTGGTAATAGATGGGTTTTGTTGCACTTGTCAAGGCTTGTTTGTGAGGCCCCTTTTGAAAACATTGACAATAGAAAAGCATTTAGCTGCGCAAATAACAAAAGAGCAGCGGTGAATCATTTCTAGGAGCTGCTGTTATTATTAGCCCTGGTTTCGTCACAGCAGCATTAGAATATAGAAAGGTAAAAACGCCCTGGGACCTCTGCTGCTCTTTCAGGCTCTGATTGACATGAAGATGTCCTATAAGAGCTCTGCTTTAAAATTCTGCCACCATCTCACGTGAAACCATGTGTGAGATTGCCTTGTTATCACTGATCTCAGGCCTATATTTCTCCATCTCTGCTCTCTTGCTCTTTGGAGCTCATATCATGAATACTGAACTCTCCAAAGCCCTCTTACTGGGGGTCCTTTTTTTCCCCACCTTTTTCTTTTTGTTTTTCAAACCCAATCACCTCGCACTCGCGCACACACACTTTATAAGACTTTTTTGTGTTGTCAGGATAAATCGTCGTGTCCCACTGTGCCAGCCAACCTCAAGACTTAAAAAAAAAAAGTCTTGCATAACGAAGTTCAGAGCTGGAATTGGACGCCTTTGTGTGCTGAGTCATCTGCTGTGTGCACTTTCAAAGCTTTGACACGCCTCTGGTGTCTTACATCTTCCTTCTTTTGCCTGCTTCAGCTGCTCCGTGGTGTTAAAAACTGCACTTTTTTATCAACTGTGTGGTTAAAAATATATATAAAAAACCTGATTACCTGTTGCAACACAGAAGCAGTGTGTGGTGCAATGTGAAGTCATTTCAGCACCATGGACAGCACTTTGTAGTCACCAACCTTTTTTCTTCAGTTTGTGTAGAATGAAAGTCTCTGCCTTTAAAAAAATAAATAAATAAAACCACTAGGTTGCTAATTGTTGATGCTAATTTTTGAGGTCTGCAGGAGAAACGAAATGTTTTACAGTTTTAAATTTAAAAATCGAGCAGAAGATAATTTGCCTTTCCCATTTAAAGCAGCACAATGTGCACCCCTCGTGCAGCCATTATTATTTCAGACACAATTGCATATTAGCGCCCCTTTTCTCCACGTCTCACAGCTGCTTATCATATCATAAAGCTGCCTGTTTAAACTGCTACCAGCATTTTAATTTGACAGCAGCGTGTTACCTGTTGTGTCTGCCTCTCCTGGTCGTGCCTTCATCCTGATTTCACCCAGCTCCCCTTCTGCTGCCGAGGAGGCTGCTTAGGAAGGATTAGACATTGTTTCCCTGACACACAGGCCTCCCATCCCAGCCCTCTGATTGGCAGACATAATCCCCCCATTCACCGAGCCTTCGTTACCCCCTGTCTCTGGAATACGCCACGGTCCACTGCCTCCCTCTAGAAACGGCAGGGCTTGATAAGGGGGCCTGCTGGCTGCATTGCATTAAGCTTTTCAAAAAAAAAAAAATATATATATATATTTATATATATATTTATATATATATATATATTTATATATATATGAATTTGGAATGCAATCGATTCAGGGCGTCGTTTGAATAGAATGGGATGCAATTCAGAGTGCATGTATTGAGTGCATGGAGAGTAATGTTGGTAGGGGAGGTGGGATGCTGGCAGGCTGGCGAGCTGAGAGTACTTGTGTGGGGTGATGAGAGCATCATGGTGACAGGCTCTGTCAAGTGGCCATAATGGCAGGCTGTCATGTTGCTGGGAAGACAGCGCTGTGGGTTTGTGTGGACGATGCACAACTCGACATGTGCAGGAAAACATCAGAAATGATGTTTTCTTTAAATAACCGAATTTAAAACATGGAAAAACACCAAACAACACATTTCACTCTGATGCTGGACACATTAAAGCAGCAGTTCAGCTCTTTTAAAGTGGGGTTCTGTGGAAAGGTTATGATTGCTTAATATCCAAACTGTTATAAACATGTTATTAAACAACCGCACGTTGGACTAACAGGGTAGAATGAGACCAAAGTGGACTGCTGTTGCTTTCAAACAAAATCAAGTCTCTGTTTTAACTTGTTTACATCATCAGCAGTTTTGCATTACAAGGGGATTTTTAGCTAGCTGTAGCACCTTTGGTGTAACCTAAGTTATTTACATGAACTCGTGGAATGTCTGAGACTGGAGTTTTTTTAAAACACTTTGCCACAAGCTAATTGTTAGCGTATAAATGAAAAAATTAAAGTCTAGTTCTTTAAACTGTGGTCATTCAAAGACCTATTTATGACATGTAAGATATTAATTGTTCACAACCAGTCCACAGAACCCCACTTCAAAGATTCTACGTCAAATCTAGATTTCAATTGAATGCAGGATTTGTAACGCTTTTATAAGTCATCTAATACCCTTCAGGAGATATTATGAATCATAAATCATCAGAGGGTAATTGCCTATTATGTGCTGGACAAGCCTATTTGTGATTATCATCCTAATTGTATACATTCTGCAGCAGATTTCCCTTTTGACAGACAGGAATGAATGAATGAATCGGACATAAAAAATGGAGTGTCACCTCTCTGCTCAGCCTACCTATATGCTGCTTTTAATACGGGATAAAACCCCAACACATCTGGGTATCACTGTCATTGTATTAGCCTGCTGATCCCTGACATCAGTTTATGAGTCTGTAATCTTCTGTCTCACACAATAGCAGACTGAACCATTTCACCCCCCCGTCAGGAGGGGAGCCATGATACAGGAGAGGAAACTGAGCCACGTTGCCACGCTGAAGAAGAAGAAAAAAACTCTACAACTCTAAGCTCCCCAAGACTTGCCCTGGTTTAGCAGAATAGGCCTTCACCCCTCCCCCGTTTTCTTTTTTCCATCTTTGTCTCTCTGGCGAATTCAATTTTGTCTTCTCCAAGCGACGGCTTAAATGCAGACAATCTTATCAGCGGCTGTGCAAGCAGTGAGGGACGTGATTGAAACACCCCTGAAGTATTTCCAATGCAGAAAAACCTTTCAGGAGTCCTAATTGTGTGTGTGTATTTCCTCACACACACACACACACAAATATACCAACATTAGCCCACTTTCTCCACCTTGATCTTCCAGTTGGTACAATACACACACAATCTTGAGATAATACCGCTCTGTGAGTGCTGATCATGGCTTTAAAAGATGGGTTTACTTGTTTATTTATTGTTGTTGAAATATAATTATAGATAAGAATTTATCACACAGAAACCTCAATTTTTTAAATTTCTTTTACTGCTGTAATATGTTTGAATGAGACGTGTCATCCTGATGCACGGCTCTGGTTTGTTCACTAAAATGGTGGCTGAGGTGCTGTCTGTTTCCCTCCAGTCCTACATGGAGGACCACTTGAAGAACAAGAACCGTCTGGAGCGTGAGTGGGAGGCGCTGTGCTCCTACCAGGCCGAGCCCAGCACCTGCAGCATAGGCCAGGGCGAGCAGAACTCCAAGAGGAACCGCTCCGACGCCGTGGTCGTATGTAAGTCGGATGTAAGGCTTTCATGAATGTTACGGCCACGTCGCTCTATCGCTTTTGTTCACATAGTTTTTGAACTAAAAGCGCCAAAGAGCAACATTTTACCAAAAAGATAAACAAGATAAATCCACCAAAATATCAAATTTAATACATTTTATCGCTCTTCTAGCCAAGGAGCTTTTTCTGTAATTACTAATATCAAAATACAAAGTAACAGTAGTTTTCACTACAGCAGCTCCGAATAAATTTACTTTTTTTTTTTCTTCTCTTAACTGAATAACTCAACTTTGCAAAGCTAAAAACATCCATTTAAAAAATATTAATCTTTATTAATTGTGCTGTTTATCCAAAGTCACAATCCAAATAATTCAATAGTTTAGAATAAAATGTGAAGCATTTGTTTTGTTTAACTGTTATCATTTGACTTGCTCAGTGCTATCATACTAGTACATGATATACAAGTCTGATCTTTTATAAACATTTTTACCAAAAAACTCTTTCCAACATTACACTTTGCGTTCATATAATAACCTTTTTGTGCATTCCTTTTTTACCTTTTGCAAAGCTGACATTTTAAAACAAATGTGCTTCACGCTCAAACCAGCAGTGAAGAGCTTTTGTCTGCTCATTATGACAAGAAGAACACACTCTTTGCATATAATTATGGAGTAGCCTTTACAAGTTGTAAACTGCTTGTCCCTGTCATCCATCACTTTGTCCCTCAGCCTTGTATTTAAATCAGCAGCAGCAGAAAGTTTACTTAGGTTCCACAGGAGGCAGCTGCTTTATAGCAACTATTGGTCTTTGCTAAAAGTATGACAAGCAAACAATTTGTGTCTGAAATGAAAATAATAAAAAACGTATCTACGGATGCACTGTGCTGTATTTCTATTAACTTTCAAGGTTTCAATCCATATTTTTTAAATAGTTTTTTGGGGGGGAAAATTTTGGATAGGATCTAGAAAAAAAGGATTGGAATAGAAACAATTTTTGCTAAAAAGTGACTTCTTGTTTGCATTAGAAACATTTCCAACACCAGCTTACATTAAACAGCTTGTCCAGTTAGATTAAAAAATCTGATTTAGCTTTGTTTTGTTGATGTTTTTGGCCAGTTTTTTTTAGTTTGTTCCTCTTAAAGGCTTTTTTTTACTCACCATCAGCTCAACTTTGTTTATTATGTAGTTTATTATTTATAATTTTTTTATTATAGTTTATTATTTATTATGGTCATAGTTCACCTCTGCCACCAACTTGTGACATCTCTGAACTACATCAGTTTTTTTTTCACAAGTTCTCAAAGGTTCTATTACAGATTGAAATTCTGAACTAACAAGAATGAGTAAAACAGAATTTTTTCTATTAGAATGACTAGAATGTATTTTAAAAAATAAATTGAACCTCTAAGTCTAAAAAGTGAAGCCAATGATTCAGCAACTTAAATCTCTTTCAGTTTACCTAATGACCAACAGGGGGCGAAAAAATGTTTCTCATCAATAAATTATCTTGGTGATTAATCTCAAGCTTTTTTCAACAAATCACAGTTTTAATCTGGTGAATTACCGCCCTGTTTACTGGAGCTGTGGTAGCTCAGTGGGCAGTGTCTGTGCCAGGCTTGTAATCCTGAGGCTGCTGGTTCGAGCCCAGGTTCAGTCAGGAGGGACATCTGACAAATAAATTCAGGGTTGAGTCGCTAGGCAGACTCAAAAGAAGATTTTAGAGATTACAACTTTCAGCTTAATTAAGATCAAATATGTTTTGTTTTTTTCTCTTGAAAAACTCAGAAGTTGGGAACGATGTGTGTTTGTGTGTCTGATGAAAGTCCAGTGAAACTGCACTTTCCTTTTGGATTCATACTCCTGTGTTGCTCTTCAGAAGTGTGTCGTCGCTGTGCAGGGAGCCAAAAGTGTTGAAACACAAACAGATGAATAATGCATCTTCATTGCAGATGATCATTCCCGGATCACCTTGAAAGCGGAGAATAACCATGGCAACTCGGATTACATCAATGCAAGTCCAATCGTGAGTATTGTTAATTATGGCTTTGCGTTTGGTTTGACATCAATCGTTTCTGGAGCTTTTTTGTTCTGACTGCAGCACCTGTTGTTGAATTGGACTTGTTCCTCCAAATTCCAAGTGTTTATTGGTTTATTTGTTTTTAATGCCACTTGAATTCCATTTGTGCTGTCAGATGCAGATCATTAATTTCAATCTATATAAAAATAAAATTTAAATCTGCATATTTCTGATTGATCATATACATTTACTGCAAATAAAGAAAGAGCTCAGTGCTAGAGAGGGTTATTTTTGTGAGTATGTTTTTTTTTTCTTCACCAAAACATTGTCAGTCATGATTTCCCCCGAGGCTGCTGAGAAGGGATTCCATCAAAGAGAGCAGGAAGCTATGCATTTCAAATCCAGTGCCAAAAATTTCTGAGGAGACAGATGAGGGGAGGGGGTGAGGGGCACAGGCAGCTGCTCTAAAAGGCCATTACTCTTCAGAAACAAACAATAGAGACCTGCAGATGCTGTGTTTATTCCTCTTCCTTATGAAAAATCACTTTTATGAAGCGAGGTCTGGAGCTGATTGATATAAAATACAAATGAACCAATAATTGACTTAGATGTAGGTAAACAAAAAGTTACAATTTAGATGTAGTTGAAAGGAGAAGAAGATGTTGCCAGCAGATGTTGAAGGTGGGTGAAGTCGTGGCAGATGCAGGAGGGTAAAAAAGGGCAATAATTACACTACAAAAGAGACCCCCCCACACACACACACCTGATCCGAGCGAACCTGTGACGACTCAGTCTGTCAGTGTGGTTCCTTCCTCCTCATTAGCTTCTGGGGCCACAGCCTTACAAGTAAATAATCTGCCACTTTTTTTTTTTTTACTGGGAACCTGAGGTCAGAAGGGTGAAGTGAAGGGGGTGATTTTTGGGTGTGGGGTGGAGCATCCACACTGTGAAAAACCTGGGTTATAATGGCAAATGTTTGACCCCTCCCTCATGTACAGCATCAGTAACACTTCACACTATATATATATATATACAGTGGGTTGCAAAAGTATTCATACCCCTTGAACTTTTCCATATGTTGTCACATTACAACCACAAACATAA
>JARVGW010000323.1:9463457-9485795 GCA_031762495.1 Anablepsoides rubrolineatus
TTGTAATGTGACAAAATATGGAAAAGTTCAAGGGGTATGAATACTTTTGCAACCCACTGTATATATATATATATATAATTCTTTTTCTCCAACTGTCTGTAATAATCTCAGCAGTCGTTTAATGTCCAGAACAGAATCAAGACATGTCTCTAAAAGTTGAGACATTTCTCTCATTGTCTAAGCCTTTTCTTTTTTTTTTTTCACTACCAGCTATTTTACTTGAAGCCAAAGAGCACTCCTTTGCATTTTTCTTTTGTTGTAGTCTATCGTCTCCCCCACAATGGCGAGGGGAGGACAGCTGAAATGCAGGACTACTCTTTCATGTTTCCACTTTAGTATTCATGTCGGGATGTGAGCGCACAGCTTCAGCATGTCTGCGTCCTTGAGATTGGCTGAAAGGACTGGCTAGCATACGGCATCACCCTTTTATTTCTGTGGGGGAGATTTTTTTTTTTTCTGTTTCTTCTTCCTTTTCTTCTTTTTTGTCTAATCCATGTTAGGTATTTCAACCAGGAAGAATGAAGGAAAGAAAGTGAACAACACTGTGATGGTTTATGGAGGATTAAGAAGCAAAGTATTTCCATTATTTGTGTGGCATATTCAGACACAGTTGCACCTGAGAACATTTTTGTTCTCTTGTTTCCTACTTGGTCAGTTCATGCCATGCCCCCCACCCCCCAAAAAACAAAAGTAATGTAAATCTAAAGCTCTACACAACAAAACATTAGTTTAGTTTGTTAGTTAAATGAATACAACCTTGTTTCTGCTGAGGCTTACATGCAATTACCACAATGTTTGATTATGATAAAAATAACATGATGTTTTATCAGCTAAAGTGAAACAGATGTCAGAATTTAGGGGGAAAAAAATCCAATTAGAATATTTTTACTTATTAGTTTAATCAGTTTTCAGAGCATTCAAAAATAACTCCAGTTGTTCCCGATATTAAACATGAAGAGAGAAATGTGTTACGGTGAAATTAAAGCCATGTTCAAAATAATCATTGACCTCATAATTATTTTTCATTTTTAACATCCATGTGAAAGAGGGAGGAGTTTAAGAAACACACAAAAAGAAGTGAAATAGAAAAGTGTCAAGTTTTTTAGGATTAAAATATAAATTTGAATGACTAAATCCATTGAGTGGCAGATTATTTAAAATTTATATAACAATTCTAATTTTCTATATTTAACTTTATTTTTCTTGTAAAACTGCTAAATTAATCTCTGTGCTTCATTACCTGCAGAAATATGCTGTTCTTTATTGTTATATTTTCATATTTTCTAACAGAATCATGTCTTTGCACTGCTTGGTCTTGGTTTAACCCAATCTTTAATAACACGTTTCATTTACTCTCCCTCTTCCCCAGATGGACCACGATCCTCGCAATCCGACCTACATCGCCTCTCAGGGCCCACTTGCTTCCACTGTGGCAGACTTCTGGCAGGTAGGAATCATCTCCTCGTCCACAGTCGGCTTTTTTATCTGTTTTGTGTCTGCAGAGGAAAAGAAACTGAAGAACTGCAACAGGGCTACACTCTGAGTCTTTCTGATTGTCAGTGTTAGAAAGGCATTTATCAGTGAAGTAATGTAACAGAAGTTATATATGATAATTGATTTAAAGAATATACAGTAAGCAGGAACTATTAGTAACTTGTTTGTTGTGTTTTATTAGTGTCGGTTTACCAAACTGTGAACAAATAAAGATACAAAAATCACAAATCAATTTAGTAACTTCCTCTTTGCAAGATATTTATGGAAGCTGTGGTTGTAAAACTCTCTGAAGCAGATATAAAAGAAGATATCTACGTCGTAACAAAACATTGCATTCCTTTAGCTCAACTCAAAAGTAGTGAAACTAATATAGATGGTGGTAAAAGTGCAGCTGCAGTTCTTCTCAGTAATAAAAACTGTCATTTTTTGTAAATGCACTACAGAATTCCAGATTTTTGTTACATACAGAAGTTGTTTTTGTTTGATTTTAGCCCAGAAGAGGCTAATGTTATTGAAAATATTGCTGCTATTTGCTCATATTAGCATGTTTTTTTTCTCAAAGCTATTTGCAATATTTCCATTGTCGATAAATGTCAAAGCATCATGCCGTTAATTAGCATCTACAGGCTTTTGTAAAACACGTCAACTCGTGTGGAAGTGTGCCCTAAATGGTGCATGCTTGCCAAATAGCATTCCTCTGTGCTAATAGGACAGGGCTGTAGTAATTAGTGGGTCCGTCACCTCCATATGGTGAAGTAACTCTAGATAGCCATAACCAGGGTGTAGAAGTGTGAGGCATAAATTGTGGCTGAGCAGCTGGTCCTCCTCTCTGTAGTCTTCATCATGAACTGAGCTCATTTTGAACCAATATGAGTTTGAGTTTGGAAGCTTATGACTTGAGGAGAACAACGTGGTCAAGTTTAAATTACTTTAGTCACAAACAGCAAAAAAAAAAGTAGTTTTTAAACCGTCTAAAATTAATGTGTAATGTTTTGGAGTCAGGTGCTGTTAAAAGGTTATAAACATGAAATGTCTTACCTGTTAAAGATAGCTCTTTGGACAGCATCATCTTGGAGAAATAAACATTAACTCTGACCAGACTGATGAACTAACGAGTAACGAGGACTAAAATAGATTTCTGCTTTCTTAAAACAACTCCAACGTTTTACAGCAGTTCATGTCCAACCTGTTTCTGCTCAGACAAGCCATCAGCTTGTCAGTTCAGTCAGAGAAAAACACTTTTTCTCCAGTCTGAAAACTGTTCAAAATGCCATCCACAGTAACTAAAGGTGCTATCTCACTGGAGAACTACTGTTGGTAACCGAGGTCTAACTGAGTGTTTGCAACCAGTGAGCCGTGGAGTTACATTTTTCGGGGCAATCTTTGAAAAGCATGGCCTGTTTTTGTGTCCACTTCTTGCAAAACTGGACTTGTAACTGGGTCATGCACATTATTTTAGTTGCCTATTTTCGCCCTTGCAGTGCCCACTTCGCTTGTTCATAACCTGCACACAAAAACCCATGTCAAAACGTCCGAACTATCCTTTTTAAAAACAAGCTTTTTAGTCACAAATTCATATTTTTCAAACTAAATGCAAAAAAAAATGTTGAATAGAGCCTGACTGATATTTTAAGAATCTCTTGTTTGGAAATTGGTATTCATTATTCACTATGGCCAGCCTTGGATCGTGGCAGAAGGGTAAAAAATACTCTTTACCCCATTAAAAGTAAACAAACAGGGGAAACACTGGCACTCTCATGCAAATGGAGCGTGCAAGAGGCAAATCTTTTTGCTCTCTCCTACCTAATCCACTCCAGCCCCAGGCACTGCTCTGAAAGGCAGCTTGGCTCTAATCCTCTGCTCCTCTTCCTCCATCCCTTCATCCTTTACGTTACTCCTTCTTCACCAATTCATCTGTCCGTCTCCCCTCTATTACCTTTGCTCTGCTGGGCCTTGCTTCCTCGTTGAATTAAGAGCCAATCTGTGTGAGTTTATGAAGCAAAAGTCAGGTGTTTTGGGGGAGTTGATGAATGGTCTTTGGAGTTTCGAAACGGTTAATCACATTTTTGTAAGAAAAGATTGTTGCTCTAGGTGAGGATGAAAGATGAGAATCCCCTTTTACCCCACTACCTGCAAATATTAGCAAAATTATACAAGACTAAATGGATAATATTCCCTCACATTATCACCTTGCCTAATCTTATCACATCCTGGCACAGTTGGCACAGTTGGTGCATAATGTGTCCACTGGGCCGGATCACAGAAGCTTGTGATTAGTGTATAGTCAAGGCCATTGTGTTTTTATAGCAATCATAAAAGCTGTGTTTCCTCCTCATTTTCCTAATGGCTGCCAGTGGGCCTCTATTTCTTTCCAAGGACACATTAGATTGTGATAAGATGAAATGGAGCAGCAGTGCAGAAGATGTTGTGATCTCGCTCAGATGTCTGAGAGAGGGCGAAAAGAGGCGCCCCCCTACTGCTCCACCCGACATTTATCATTTGTCACGCACAGAGAGGTGACATTTATTCATACTTCCTGCACGAAGATCAAGAAATCAATTTCACTCCAATACACGACTTGAGTTTGAAATGCCGGCTGCTCAGTTCAGCTACATATTAGTGCTATTTGAATTTCATATGGATGCATATAAGGGAGTTAGTTATCTCCTGATGTGTTAGATGGATATGTGTTTTTTTATTTCATGTGTAGATGGTGTGGGAGAGCGGCTGCGTTGTCATCGTCATGCTGACACCACTGTCAGAAAACGGAGTGAAGCAGAGCCACCACTACTGGCCTGATGAAGGATCAGATGTCTACCATGTATATGAGGTATGCATGAAAGAATCAATAAATCAATTTCTTCTGATGCAAAATGTACCTTAAGTATTGAGTTTAGTGCAAATTATTGCAATGGGTGACACTAAGTTTGGGCTACTCCTTTTATTTTAAAAAGAGATATCTGAACAATTTATCTGCAACATGTTTAAGTGGAAACAAAGTACACATTTTAAGCTTTATGCTATTATAATCTGTATGCAGCTGAGCAAGATGATTATAATCAAGAGTAATGAAAAACAGAGGCTGTGGCATATCCCATGCTTCTTGGGAATGTAATTAGAAATCTGTATTAAGAGGGTAGGCAACACTTTCAAGTAAGGGTCTCTGCAGTCACTCAGTGGGAGTTTTCTTGGGCGTAGTTTTGGTAAGTTATGATTGGTCGGATTGACTGTGGGGCTTGGTTTGAGCAAAGGCAGCTGGGGAGAAGTGTAACAATTCAGATTGTTAATTTTATAAATATTAGTTTTAGTCATCAAGACACGAAGGTGCTAACTGGAGAGATGTGGAACAATTTAAGCCCCTAAGCCACTTGGAAAAAGATCACAATCTTTAAACATGAATATTAGTCATAAATTCGGACAGGAAGGTGCTAGCTGCACCAAATTTGAAGTCAATAAAGTATACATGTTCACAATAATTTTACCATTACCATTACTTCATCCTTTAACTTTCCACACACACATCAATCCAACCAATCACGGTTTACCCACACTATGCCCACACTCAAGAAGCTCCCACTTAGTGACTGCAGAGACCCCCTTTTTGAGATTTTATTAATAGTTTGTTTGACTGTGAGAGATGGTTTGACAGATATTTTTCAAATGTCTTTAACATCTTTTATAAAATGTTTAGCCAGGTCTTCAGAGGCAGCTAAAGCCAGTATCTGGCAGGGCTGCAACTGTTCGGGACAAGTTAGCAAATGGGAGGTCTTCCAAAATTCTGAAAATCTCGTCGACGATACATAATCATTTAATCGATTCAAAGTGTGTTTAAGTAAATTAAATCATAAACAGGAGGACAGCTAACCAGGTGGGTACAATGTGGTGGGCACCGCCTTGAGTTCAGGTTTGCCATCCGTACACATGAGAAGAAGTTGTACTTTTTTAAAAGCTGGCCTTGAAAAACCCAACCACACTGGTTTCATGGGCACAAACACTGAATTCAGTGAGACTGAAACTATTTTCTCACAATGTTGAGTCTCTAACAATTGCAGCCAAGTGAGACACTAATGGAAACCTTCATCAGACATTTCTTCAGACAAAATGCAGTTTTCTTTTAGCAGCCTCCTACATCTGCTGTGCTTTTTTCTTAATTGACTTTTAAACTTTTTAACAGCTAGTCCTCTCCACTCAGTAAAACCTTCCAAACCAAAGACGTGCTGTGTCACTGTGTGAATTTGCATCTAATGTTTTCATAATCTGATCCACAAACTGGAACAGAACTTGTTTGGTGCTGGTAGGGAAAAAAAATAGCTAATTGTAAACAGCTTTTATTATGAAGCTCCTCAGTGACAAGGACATTTTTACAAAACATTTAAAAAAATGGTGCTTCTAAGTTCTTCAAATATAATTTAAAAAAAACTATTGGGACCTTTTTTATTCCCTTATTAGGCCTGTTGTTCTAAGCTGGTAGAAAAAGAAAATGTTAAGAAGAATGAGGAGAAATTATAACAAATTCTGAAGCTTTTCAGACAAAAGTATTCATCCTGAAAAAAAAGTAATGTGAAAAAGCAAAAAACATGAATCGTAAAATTTTTTACTTGAAACAAACATTGTTGGTAATTTCCTCTGAAAACCATTGAAGATATCTCTTTATTTGAAATAGCAGCAAGAGAGAAAAAAACTGTTTAACAAAGTTTATTTATTTTCTTAGTTCAGCACTGAAGCTTTTGCACATTGAAAATGAAATAAATTATTTTCACATTGTTTAGTTTCTCTCTTTGCTACGTCTCATTTGGTCACAAAATGACTAATTTAGGCGAGGAAAGCACACAAACTGTTACAGTGCAGCGGGATGTCTTGTTATAATTATGCATCTTTTTTTTTTTTTTAAACTTTCGTCAACAAAAACAAAGACAACTCCCTGGAACTGAATTGTTTTGCTGCCGTGCCAGAAATCCCTAAGGATGAATCTGGAAAATCAAACTTTTCTCCAGTTTGGATGAGCCGACATGATGTAAATGCTTAATTCTCCTCTGTGGGTTTTTGTTTGTTCCTTTTTAGGTCAATTTGGTGTCTGAGCACATCTGGTGTGAGGACTTCCTGGTGCGGAGTTTCTACTTGAAAAACCTGCAGACCAACGAGACTCGCACCGTCACCCAGTTCCACTTCCTGTCCTGGATGGACCGTGGGACCCCCAGCTCAGCCAGGACCCTGTTAGACTTCCGCAGGTAGAGAAGAGACCCTCAGAGGGACAGATCCTTTACAGCTGTCCTTTTAGACCACGCTTGCTCTTAATCACCTCCCCTTGTATTCTGCATTCTGTCAGTGGCTCTCCGGTCCTTCGCCCTGTTTTTTTTTTTTCTTGTTTTTTTTTACCTTCTTCTCTCTGCCTTTTTGGAGAATGGTCGTTCTAATAATAAGGACCCCCCTGATTCTGTACCCATCCCTTTCATCCCGAGCCGATCTCCCTCACCTCCCTCCAGCACATGTGATGCAGCAAATTAACAGCCCCGCACTGCCTGGCTTGGCTTGGGAAGAAACAGAAGAGAGAAAGAAAGAAAGAATAATAAAACACCTAATTCAAACACCCAATTAAATGAGAGCTGTCTCACCAAAAACACAGGAGGTGGTGTGTGGTGGGGTGGGGAGCAGGAGGGGTGGTAGTGACTGAACAACCTCACTCTGTTCTTCATATAATGTGTTCTGGCAGAAGAGCAGCAGTGCTCCTCTGAGAAAACCCAGGAGGGAAAGGAAAAGCCCTCCAAATGAGAATAGACGCGTCTGATTTGTGGATGGAAGTCTTTGGTTTCTAATGCAGAGTGAGAGATTTAGGCTTTTCTGACAGAGCTGGTGCTGCTTCTCCAAACCGAAGCTCAGCTGTTTATTTGTCATGCTAGCGAGCTGCCACCATTCCCCTCACGCTGCCGTAGGTTATTTTGTTTCCGATGAAGCGATTCAGAGGTCTCAGGTCCACAAAGTGTTGCTCTCTAACTCTCACGGTTTTGTGGTTTTGGCCAAGTTGGTATTTTGCGGTTGCCAGTGTCATTTTTGTGATGTTGCAGCTAGTAATATGAGCCCAGTTGCATAGTCACAAAAGTGATCATTGGAAACTGTGTCTCCTCAGCCAGGCCTGGGCACACACCGTCTTTCTCTCCCACCTTCACCTCCTCTTCACTGCTCCTTCCTCTGGCCTGCATGGGAACTCCAACCACCCCGTGTGATGTCTGACTGAGGGCGTGCTCTCTTTTGATTTGACTTCAGTGCATGATGCTTTTTTAAAGTTCTTTTTACAATTTTAGGCATTTTATACTGTTCTAAATTTTAAAGCAAAAAGTAAAGAGGGGAAAAAACATAAATCTAACATTTTTGACTATTTATTATTTATTTATTTATAAAAATAATCACAAAAATCTGCAATTTTAAAGCCTTTAATGTGCATTTCTTTCATTAGTAAATCACACAAAGTGTTGATTTATTGAGATATTTAGGCGTTTTGTTTGACTCAAAGGTGAAAAACGCAGGGAAATGGCGAGCTGTTGAAGGGAGCTCTCAGTGTAGTCAGTTTCCATGGCAACAGCGGGGTGTGAAAAGGCTTGTTGGCCTTCACTGCGCCTGTGGTGTAAAACATTCATAATTGGCCAGGGTTAATGCGTCGGCGGTCTGCAGTCACAGCATCGCACCGCCATCACGCCCATCACCCACACGTCACGGAGATCTAACTGTCACTGAAATGACGCCGGGTTTATTTACGGCTTCTTCTTCTCTCTGTCTCTGCGCTTGAACTGAAATGACTGAGTGAGTGACAGGAGGGAGCATCTCGCACAGATTTCTTGCTTTGATTCTCATTAGTTTCACCCAGACTCAACAGCACAGAAGTCCCTCACGAGGCACATTTGCTGAGATTCTCACTCTTCTTATTTAGCCAAAAAAAAAAAAAAAAAAAAGATCTGAATTTGACTTTTGCAGGCTTTGAAGACATTGTGCCACCAAGCTTGCAGTAACATGGAGTTTTCTCTTGTTTTTTTTTTTTATTGCAGAAAGGTTAACAAGTGCTACCGGGGCCGATCTTGCCCGATAATTGTTCACTGCAGGCAAGTATAACTGTTTGAACTTTGTGAAAGTGGCTCGCCCTGCTGAACTGAGACCGAGTGTTTGTCGTGACTGTTTGTTTAAACTCGCTCAGTCCATTTCCTCTATCTGAACCACTGGAGCTGCTGTTTCTTATGTAAATAATGTGGCACAAAGTCACGGAGTGATGGACTCTTCTATTTCCCATTTGGTTGAGTTAGTTAACTGGCCCTGATTGGTTCGTATTAAACACCAGGCATCTGTTGGACCACTTTTAATACTCACATCCTGTTAAGTCATGCATGGGGCCAGTAAGCCCGCTCTCCCTCTGAGGAACGCAGGATCTAGCAACGGATTAATGAAGCTGTGGTGCTCGGGCAGCTCTCCTGCTTTTTTTTTTTTTTTTTTTTTTTTTTGGCCTTGCCTTTATTAGAGCGATGTCCACGCCTTGTTTGCAATTAACATGCAGAGCCGCTGAATGGCCGGTGGGCACAAAGAGAGGCTTTTCATGGGGCTATCTCTGGAGTAATGGAAAAAGCAAGGCTCTCCAAAAGCGGTTCTCAAACCGCCCCTGGCCTCTCAACCTCTCCTCTGCTCCTGAGGTGCATGCATTTAAAAGCTTTTGTCCCCAGCGTGCCTTAGAAACTGTCCCCCTCTTTCCAACAGCCACTCTCAAGACCACACATGCACTTGTGTGCAAAGGTTTACCATAATTATATTTAATGAGAAAAAAAAAATGAGGATCCGTTTGAGTTTTGCTTGAGAATTTAAGGTATTGTCCCTCATTTTTAGCTCCTTCTATTCGACGTGAGCAAACCAGGACGTGCACATCTGCATGCACGGACTAATTTAGGTTCATATGTACTTGAAAGTCTCCCAGCAGATGCCAAATGTAAATGAGTAATTTGTTTTGTAATAAAGGAAAACACTCTGAGATTAAAGCGTCTCATGCTACCATCTTAATGATGTCTGTCTGCCTCTGACTCTCTGCAGCGACGGAGCTGGCAGGACCGGGACCTACATTCTGATTGACATGGTCCTCAATAGGATGGCCAAAGGTAACAATCAATGGCTTCTCTTTCACTTTCTCTCTGCTCGAAGTGTTGCCCCGCAACGAGAAAGCCTCTTTTTTTTTTTTTTTTTTCATCGAGGGTCTTGGGGATGCATTAGAGGGTGACTTCTGAGGCCTGGAGAGGCAGCGAAGACAGAGGCAGAACAAAGAGAAAACACAAGGGAAGGGAAATGGGGAAAAAAAAACTCCACCCACATTAATAATTATCTATTTAAGCAACCTTCACACCATATTGACCTGCATCAGCAGCTGCAACATGAATTTAGATAGCACATGCATGGAAATGAAATGTTTAAAGAAAAAGTACATTAAAAATTTGCTATTTTCTCCAGCGGTGCAAATCAATATTTAATATTTAATGGAAACTTTGTGCTTAGTTGATTCTAATATTGATTTTTTTTTTTCATCTGAACAGGGAATGTGTTGATATGTTTTCCCAGTTTTACACAAATGTGCTCCTAACTGTGAACACTGTTAGCATGTTAGAATGCAAGGTGCTTTTATACTTTAATTGCTTCGATTTTGAAATAAACTAGTCCCTGTAGTGCAGACTTAGTCACAACTTATAGAGGCTTGGCACACAATTCTGTACAAAGCAAAATAAATGATAAATGTGTGGAAAGTCAAGGAACCGGCCTGTTTTGGACTGGTTCTGTCATTAAAAACAAGGCAGGAGCTGTTTGAATGTTGCTGATGTTGAGGCTTTAGCTGTGGGAAAGAGAAAAGCACTTTTATTGTGCATGAATAAGCACTTAGATTTCTCTCAAATTCTTTAGAGTTATCCAGGTTATAAACAGCTATTGTTGCTGTGTTCATCCCTGGCTCAGACTGATCTTTGCCCCCCTGACATTTGCCCTTTACCCTTTGACCTCTGTGAGTATCAGAACGGGTGAAGGGGGCTGCAGATCCCGTCTGTAATAAGACTAACCCGTCCTGATGGAGTCGGAGTATCTCAGTGACGAATGTGCTGTGGTCCGTGGAGATTAAAAAGCTGCTCTTCACTTTCTTTTTAATCTTTTGTTTCCTGCAGCTGGAATCAAATGCATGAATTGTGCATAATCTCACTCTCCAGTGTTTTTTTTTTTTAACTTCGGTCAGAGAGCCTCTTCTGAGCTTAACTTTGGATTCCAGCTCATCTAAGACATGAAAGTCTTGCTGAAGCACTGGAGTACCTTTGAGTACAAAGTCCAGCTGCATTGAATCACCCACACACATGAATACATTCATTTTCTTGCTCTCTTGTACACTTCCTTTCTCTGCCTTACCCTCGAACGTCTTCAGACTTTTTTTTGCATTTCTCTGTCTTGTTTTCAGACGGGCGGCGTTCAGTCCATGAATCGTTAGTGTAAGGTTTTTCCAGATGAGCATCACAGGCTCAAAGGCAGCTTGATTGCAGTTGGAGCAACAGTTGCACGGGTTAATCATCAAAATGAGTGCTGCGGAGCTGCTGCGAGTCATTTTAATTGGTGATTCTCAGATTTATGCACGAACGCAGGCCCCCCTCTCTAGTCGGACGTCATCTTCTAAACCAGTTTTTGAATGTGACTCTCACAGAGAAGGCAGGGCGTAGTAGTGCTTTTGATTGTGCGTTTCCCAAACTCCACAACCTGGGTACCAAAATATATATATATATATATTTTTTTTTTGCATATTTTATCAAGAAACAGTCAGTGGCCCCCATCCAAGTCTTTCGAGGGATGAACGTAATAATTTTCAATCGGTGCGCTGTTCCAAAGGGAGCGCAGTAGAAAGAGAGATTGACAGATGTGAGCTGGATTACGCCGCCGCTTTGAACTCAGTCCAATTTTCGTTCTGTTGCAGGTGCTAAAGAGATTGATATTGCCGCTACCCTGGAGCACTTGAGAGACCAGAGAGCTGGCTTGGTCCAGACAAAGGTAAGGTCCCCGGCTTTGAGTTAGAAGAGTGGGGGGAGGAGGAAGAATACTGGGAGGGTGATTGTTGGGGGGAAGGGGCTGCAGTCATTCAGAACGATGATTGTCTACTTGAAGAGTGTAAGATGGGAGGGAAACGATGGAGTAATTTATAACCACTTCGGTATTAAAGAAACACTGATGACAATAAGTTTTTGACAATAACGAGAGGTGGGGGAGATTTTGCTTAAAAAACAATTAAGTAATTAGTAAAAATGCTCAATTTTTTTCTTGCTCTTTATTAGTTTATAAAAAATTTCCGTTAGTGTCTTCACTGTAGTTTCTATCACTTCACATACCAGTCATTTCCTCTTATCCCCAAATACAAATAAATTCAATTTCCTTTTTGTTTCTCTCCTTCAGCTTGAGACAATATTAATAAAAACAATAAAAGTGAGCCACATTCTGCAGCGAGTGATAATATTTATGGGAACAGCTTGCTAACAGGCTCCTCGATGCTTCATTAATGCTGCTCTCACAGCCGCGCTCCGTTCAGCAGAGAAAAGCTTTTCAAGCACTCTCTTTTTCTTTTTCTGACATGTCTAAGTGAAATTACTTTGGAATATTGTTGATTCCACTTTGTGGATTCATGCAGGCTGTACTCAGAAATTAGACAGTAATGAGGTATGAAATGTGGAGCTGGGTTTTAAAAATTGTACAAGCATTTTTCTCCCTCTTTAATGACGTTTCCACTTTATTTTTTTTTGTACAATAAACATTAAATGCCATTCTTCCTGGTTACTGCCTTTTACAGACATCAATCAGTTGTAATTACAACACGTGTGACCATTTTTCTTTTTTCTTCCTGAGTAACACCCATTTCTGATCTGTCGAGCAGAGATTGATCTCCCCCCTGTGGTTTAAATGAGAACGCTCATCTCTAACTTTAAACTCATACTGGGAATAGATTATTGCATATCTGGGGTGGAGATAAATATGGATGTACTTACATACTTTTTGGCCTTATCACATCTTCACAAGGCACACAAAAATAAAAACGCCTGATAATCTCCTGTGCAAAGTGAAACTGGTGACTCCTCCGTATTGATTCAGCCTGTCCTCAGGCCAGACCGTGGCAGGCTGTGTGTTGACACATCTGAAGGCTGTTCCCTCCAAACTC
Source organism: Anablepsoides rubrolineatus (assembly GCA_031762495.1). NCBI lineage: Eukaryota > Metazoa > Chordata > Actinopteri > Cyprinodontiformes > Rivulidae > Anablepsoides > Anablepsoides rubrolineatus. The sequence continues at coordinate 9,476,143 of JARVGW010000323.1, forward strand.
CTACGTACTCTTTCTCTATAAGAGGACCCTGTGGCCCGCAGCCTGGGGAGAGGAGAGGAATATAAAAGCGCCGAGTCCATGGGGCAAACATCAATCAGTTCCTCTGGGAAAACTGTGAGCCGGTTTCACAATCAAACGCACGCACATACTCTGAGAAAAAAAAAAGAAGCCGAGAGACGGTTTCGACTCAAAAGCTCCATTTTAAGGCGCACCTGGTTGGATCGATGCCCGCTGTGCTTCAGGTTGAAAGAAAGCGATTCAGCTCAAGTCCGTGGCCAAGCGCAGGCAGGGTCAGGAGATATGGAGGGAGAGGAGGAGGCGGCAGCTGCCAGTCACTCACAAACGGCATTCAAGACATGCGACACAACTGGACTCAGACTAACACTTTGTCTTTTTTTTTTTTTTTCCTCCTCTTCTCCTTCCCCATCTCCTCCTCCTCAGGAGCAGTTTGAGTTTGCTCTGACAGCCGTGGCCGAGGAGGTGAACGCCATCCTGAAAGCGCTTCCTCAGTAAAAGGCATCACACGTCTTATTTTCTCTCCGCCAAGCACCGGTCTTCTCTGCCTGCCCTTCTATCTCCTCTTCTCCCTCAGATATTGTATCTCGAATGTTGTGCCTGGTAGCTCATCTCATCATAGTCACTAATTTCAGAGTGTGAGAGACTACATTTTAGTATTTAGAGAAGAGCAAACATGAAACCATGGTTGTCTGTACGGTGACGTTGTTCCTGAACATACTCCTGCAGTGCCACCGATGACATATTTATGTATTAAGTGCAGATTCACGTTACAAAATGAGCTGTCACCTGTTAAAAAATGGATTCAAATGCTATGAAAACAAGCTACCCTGAAGCTGCAGCTAATCGTTTGTGTTTTGGCTGTTTTGTGTGTAAAATTTAGAAAAAAGGGGAACAGATTATGTTTGTTTATTTTGTGTGGCTGAGTTAAATTTAGAGATGCACTGATTGCTTGTTTTTGGTTTAGGGCCAATTCCAATCTTCCATTTTGACTTGCCAGTTCTGATTTTGGTCAATTCCAGTTTTTCTACAAGACTTTTAATTGACAGGAAACAGTTCCATTTTTTTATGAATTAAACAAAGGATAAATTATCAAGTTACTTTTTATTCCAAAGAGCACCAGGTTACAGGTTGTCTCTTTCCTTCAATGGAAAAAACCCAACTGTATAAAGTATATTTCTTTTATATGACAGATTGAACGTACTTAACATGTTTACCTTTCTTTTTTATACCCCAGAGCTTAAAAATGTACACGATAACAGGACAAACACTTAAAATTTATTTAATTTAACATCCAACGTAGCAGTGTTCAATGTAAAATATTGGTAATTAGGTGTGTTTATTGGCTAAATCAACACAATTACTGGTGAAAAAACTGTGTGCTTCTTTTGTTTTCTTTGACTTGATTTTAAAGCACGTAGATAGTACAAATAACTTTAAGTCTTTTTCACCAAGTCAAAACTTTCACATCAAGACATGCTATCACATATTAGCCACTTGGCTCACAAACTAGGGAAAATGACGCCAGTTGCGCTAAAGAATTAGTCAGTTCTGCTCACCTAAAAAGCATTCACTGCATCCCTATTTAGTAGAATATTTAAATATATTACATTTTGTGTAAGATTAACATGAATGGTGGTCAGTTTTTTTGTTTGTTTGTTTGTTGTTTGGTTTTATATTCTCTAGTTTAACAAACGGCAGTAGCTGCAGCTCTCAGCTCAGACTCTGTAAATGAACTTCTTGCCTGTAAATCTCATCATTTTGTACAAATTCATTTCTCCAAATGAAGTGATGTGCTGGACCCTCTCATGTTTGTCCTCCTCTGTGATCTGAATCAGCTAATATATACTCTGCATCACTTTACCATGTTGAAGTGTGTGTGTTGTAATTTGAATCATGCCACAGATTCTCTGACTCTGAAAAAGCCTCACAGATCATAACAACATATCAGCTGTTCATTCACTACAGTGACTTGTTAATATTCTTTTTTCTTTTGTTTTGTTTTTTTAAAGTTTGGTCCACAAACAACTCTGTTAATATTAAATGTGAAATACTAAAATATATCCTCTATTTAGAAAAGCTGTCATCCTGTATCAATAGTAATAAGATTATATATATAAATGAAGAACTTATATTGGGATTGCTGCTAAATTTGTTTGTCCCTCTATCACTGGTATATTGTGACATTCCGTGCAACATGACAGATTATTTGTTCTATAGACAATGAATGACTTTATGAATTGTGCTATATAAAAATCCACACTGAGATCTTCAGTGAGAACTATATATTTTGTGTGAGAAGTAACATTCAGATTGATAATAAATCCGATCAGACTCCACTGCTTTGCTGTCTGCTGTGTAATGTTATTTCTGATACACTCCCAGACAAGAAGGCCGACCTTCCACTGAAAGACATTTGATTGAACGATAGTCCTCGTAAAGGCACAAGGAAAATGGTGTGTAGTGTGCTCCCTGGGGGGTTTGTATATCTGGTAAAGACTCGCCGGTTTGTACTGATGAAATGTTTGTTTCACTGGCTCTGTCAGCAGAGAAACTGGCTGGGATGTGAAATGAAATCAGTCTTTCATGCTCTCAGGTCATCTCACAATATTACAGCAGGAACAAGTCCAGCCACTCAGAGTGGACTTAGATCAATTAGAGTTGGTGCTGCACAGTATTAGAAAATCATTGCCATATTGTTGAAATTGTAACAATAACAGCATTTGTGATAAACACATGTTGTTCTGTTCTGTCATCTATGTTCAAAACACTCTCTGTGTACTTTAGCATCTCAGACACTACAATCTAAACCAAATGAGCAGAGAGTTCATGTGATTGGCTGAATTATTGAATGGCATAAAGAGCAGGAATTCACAGTACAGCAATGATTCTTAAAAGTTAATTGTAGACTTGTTTTCATTGGGTCACAGGTCTTGATGCAAAAAATAAAATTACAAAAAAAAAAAAAACTACATCCTTACTGTTATGTCAGTCGTATTTATTCTTTTTAACCTTTATTTAACCAGGAAAATCCCACTGAGATCACAGATCTTTTTTGTAAGGGGGGTCTGGACCTGGAGGCAGCCTAAAATGCATGTTTGTTTTTTTGGTCTGTGGAGAAACCCATGCAAACAGCACAGAAAGACCCCAGGTCTGAACAGGGAACTGAACCCAGGATCTTTTTGCTGTGAGGTTATCTGTGCTAACCACTGAGCCGCTGTGCTGCCCAAATGGTTAATGCTTGAATAAGTGATGGAATTATTTTAATAAGACATTATAATATAACCAGTTAGTGGGTAGTTAACTAAAGCTTTTGAAAATACTTCTCAGTATTTTTTGATTTATTTCATGTTTATGGATGAAAGCACTGGTAAGTCTCTAAAAAGGCTGAAGTTTTTGACCTGAAGGATTTTGGTTCCAATCAAAATGCAGCTAACTTGCTGTAAAATGAATTTTTCCCTCTAACATTGCCACTTGCTGCTTATTTCTACAATAACAGGTTCAAACTGCACCATTTTTCATTCAATGACTTTAAGAAGTTGAAAGTTGTCCTGGATTTGAGTCACATCTTAAGATTAAGGGTTGATGTTGAGTTATAAAACAGACCATAAATGCTGCTTTGCAATTATGTTACAAATATTAATACATCAATGACAACGATATTTTCAGCATTTTGAGGAGCCCTAATCAGAATGAACTAAAATATGTCACTGTTATGATACAATAATTGTGTACGGGTGTTAAATATTAGATATCTCTAGTATTTAATTTCATAATTTCTGATCTTTATGTTGCAAATAATAAATTTCAGCTGATTATGCTGTTCCAAGATTTATAAGTGTTATTTATTGTCATTAACATGTGTCCCCATACAATAACCAGAATTGTCTTCTGCATTTAACTTTAATCTCACATGAGATATATGTGTAATTCCTAGCTGGATTAGGTGTCCTGCTCAAGAACACCATGACGTATGGACATGGCAGGGAATCAAACCTGCAACCTTCCAATCTTAGGTCAGCTACCCTACCACTGCGCCGCAGCTTATAGTCAGAAAATTAACATTTTAACTCCATGAAACCTTAAATAAAGTGTAATCTGTAAAATAATGAGCCATAGTTAAATAGACTCACTATTTTGCACAAGTTAAATCTTTCCTTTAAACTTACTTCCTGATTTAGTACTTGTGAGGCTCAAATCTGAAGCATAAAGTTCTGAGTGAAATTCCTTTTTTTTTTTCATTTAATGTAATGCCTTAGTGATACCAGCCTAATAAATCCTGAATACTTCAGAGAGTTTTCATTTATGTTCTGAAACTTGACTGAATGCTTTGCTGGATCTGAAAATGAGAAAATAAAGAATCAAACTGTAAAGAATAAATTTGACAAACGAAATTGAAGTCCTTTTTTTTTAAGTTTCAAAAAATCCTGTTATGAGCAAGTTTCCTGAAGAGACATGTATTTTTATAACTATGAGTTTTTGTCAGTATAAAATCTGACCCATTAAGCTTCAGCAAATCATTATTCATGAACAATAATAAACGGATTGCTCAGAGTTCGTGGGCTTTATTTAAAATGTGCTTTCGTAGAATTTGGTTTCATAATATATCGACGGTAAAACTATTCTTGAACATTTGCTTACATCAAGTAAATACACGGTTATAAATAAATTTAAACATAAAGCAGCTGCTGACAAAGTGTGAACCAAGTTTGTAAAACTTAGACAGAGAGCACAATGAGGATTTTATTACCAGGAAAAAAAAAACCAAAGTGCTGAGAAGCACGTACAGAGAATCTATAATTTCCTACCACTCAACAATGTGTGCGTGGGATTCTCGTTCAAATGCATATTCATGTACCCGTTGACATGTCCCACCCTCCCCTGACAGTCCTAATAGCCGGGAATGAGGCTTCGTGCACTTCCTGAGGTCTCATTTGCATATGATTCACTGATGAGCTGCCACCGCTAACCAGCAACACCAAACCAAAGCCCTATTAATATTCTCCCATTCATGTTATAAAGCACACAAACCTAATCAGCTTAGAAATGACTGTATGGAAACCATAATTACGCATGTTTAATTGCTTATCATCCGATGGGTACAAGTTTATTAGAAAATGTAATGTATAATTGCTTCCTGAGGTATCTGGTAAGCTACAATGGCATGTGATATCCTGTCAGCTCCCATTTGGGAGGATTAATGCGTTCTGGAAAAGTCACAAAATTAGATACCGAGCTTTACCTCTTTGGTTGCATGCTTTAACTCAAAGTGATTTTTAATTTAGGGTTTTCAAAACTGCTGCTTAAGCTGGAATAAGTCTGCGAAGTGAGATTCGTCAAGCTCAGGTAGAAGCCACCAGAACATCACATGGTCTGTGTTGTTTTGTGAGGGCTGTGAAATCATAACACTACCAGAAAACAGTTCCAAACTTCATAAGAAATCGGAAAAATCAAGGGTTAAGGCAAAATAAGTCTCAGGAATGATGTGAAAAGAAGCCCATCTGAAAGTGGATGAATCATTCAGTCCTGAAAGAAGCAGATTAAAGCCCAGTGCAGGTCTCTTGGAGGAGCCTACAAGAACATTAAGTGGGTCTTTTCAGCTTCAGGTCTTAGTGAGTCTTTCAGCTCATTCCCACTCTTTGATGGTCTGTCTATAGTTTGTTGTAATCACTCTTGGCTCTCCGTCCTTCGACACACTTGTAAATTCATGTGGGTTTTTTATAAGGCAATGCGAGCCAGAAGTTCCTGTTTGACTCATTTTCTTTGGACAAGTGATTTTCAAAAAGGAAAGCTTGTTTGGTATTTCTATTAGAAGATTTGACATGTAATTGATATATGAGACATATTCAGTGTGTACTGTGGAGAAATGTTATTGCAGACAATAAAACAGACTTGCTTTTAAACTTGGAAAAAGTACCTAAAAAATGATTATTAGAAATGTTATCTGTTCTACAAATGTCTTTTAGCAAAAACCTAAGGCACATTAAAAAACTAAATGTTAGCTAAGTCTAACAAAATTGAGTCGGGTCCTTTAAAAGGTATTTTTTTGTTGAAACGTTTTGATTTTTATCCCAACATTTAGGCACTATTGCATTGTAAGGCCTGCCTCTGTGCACCCCAGCTCCAGTCAGCCTAGCCTTATTCTACCCCAGCTCTGGTTGTGTTTGCATTGAGCAGAGAGCCGCCTCCATGTGGGCAGAATCATAATACTAAACACGCTTTTTATTACAGTTTATTTGCAACACAACAATAATGGACTACTACACCAAACTCAAAGGAAAAGTACAGAAGGCTGTACCAGACCATCCAGCTGTATGACACTTAAGACGAGAGTGCAGGATGACAGAGAACAGTAACGCTAATGATAGCAAATGTTAGCTTGTTGTAGCTTGATAGCTTGCTACTGCTGTTTAGTTAAACTAATGTAAATAAAAAATGTTACAGTTGCTTCAAATGATTCATAGTTACTATGATGACCTCAGCCTGGTCAGTGAACAAATCAATGAGTGGCAGTAGCTGATGTCAAACCGGGCCAGGCAGGCCTGCCTGGATAGAATCACAGCTCTTGGGGTTCCAGAAGTTGTAGTGGAACTGAGTCGTCAGGGCTAATGCTAACATGCTAAACTAGGGTTTGAAACCAGGCCGGCCTGGGCCAAACCTTGCAGTGCAAACAGACCTATGTATGTGTCTGTGACATGCAGAACTGGTTGTTCACATGCAAAAGGACCATCATCTTAATGACTGATCATAGTGCCCTGGTGGCCACTTGTTGTTCACAGAAGGCTGAGGGATAGTGGCAATAAGGGACAATTGAACACAGAGGCTTCCACTGCTGTTAAATGAGAAGAAACATGTTTTAAGCTAAAAATAATAATAATTTATTTTGCATTTGGAGAGGAGAGAAAAGAAAGTGCTCTTTGTAGTTTATGGCAGATGTAGTTTTCTGTTTTCAAGTGAAAAAAAAATGGTTACAAAGAATTTAATATTTTTCTGGTCATTAGTCCAAGAATCTTATCCACTGCCTCATCTCCAGTGTTTATTTAGCATACTAATGCTGTAGCATTTAAATGGAAAAGCAATTATAATATGTGGCAAGGAATTGTAAGAAACAGTGTACCATCTGTTTGCTAACTTTTGTGTTGTGGCAAATTTGTTCTGCCAATGTTATTCTTATGAAACAGTTAGATTTCATCTTAAATAAGTGCTGCAATGCTGCCAGCCTTGCTAGAGCCTTACATAAGAGTACGCTGGCATCATGGCTCAAGGATGTGGTGTAGTGGTGACAATTTGTTCAAACAGTGCACTCCTAGATATAGAACGGGTGGTGGCAAACTGCACATTTTATGGGTAGTGGTCCACGTCAATGACCATTAAATCATACGCCATTCTTTATGGTTTTTCAGTCTGGCTATGTTTACGAAAATGTCCATCTTCACAGGACTTGGCCAGCTTGATAGGTGATTTTTGAACTTTCAGAGGCAGTTTAAAAAGGGGCTTATCTTTGCAGCCATATTATAGAAAATGTCTTTAAAGTGCTTTCCAATATATCTGCCTGACAAAATACATTTTTTGCGAGGTCAGCCATCCAATAACCCAGCAGCCAATCTTCACTTCATGTTAAACTCTCAAAATAGAGCAATACTTTTATTAAAAGTAGATTTTTGACAGAGGATATAATAATGTTTATGACTAAGTATACTGCTCACATTTTAAATCAATTTGTGGCCAAAGAAGTTCTTTTGCAAAACTCGAAATTTCTAAAAAAAGATGATCTTTTGTCATGTGACATTTCACCAGCAGTTTTTTCAATGACCTGTGCAGGTATAGCAGTCAAAATACATATGTTGAGAATTCCAGGTGTTTTTGACTCCAGACAAAGTTTCATCTTGTTGTGAAATACTGGAATCAGTGAAGTTTCATGAAATATCATCTTGACAAGTCAACAAAAGTTATTACTTTTAGAAATTATATATCAGCAGGTTATTGTAGAGACTGATGCCAGGGTGTACCTTTTATCCAGTCTTCTCACTTGTTCGACAAAATAATTCACCAGAGGGAGAAGCACAGCTGCTTACATTTTCAAGCCACGTTCAAGTTTTTGGCTCCGAGTCCAAGTGGTGCTTTAACGTTTTCATTTTTGACTGACTGACAAACCTTTCATTTCCCCATGGAGAGAAGTTGGGAAGACCTGGAGTGTTTGCTGAATGGGCTGCAGTCCAGCCCCCCTAAAAGAAAAAAAAGAAAAGCTTGTTTTCTTTTTTGTTGCTGATGTTGTTAGGAGTGAATGAGCGAACGGAGAGCAGATTGCCTGAGCTGCTCGTCTCATGTCTGGCCAAGGCCTCCGTACCTTTGATCTTATTAAGAAACAAACAAGCTTTTAAACTTGTCGCTCTCCCCACGAGTCTCTCTCATCTTCTTCTCATCGCCGTCTGTCAAAAAAGCCGATCCCGGGAAAATTGATCTTGCATGAATTGTTTTGTCGTTCTTATCACTGATTTGCGGTTTCGAATACAAACTCCCACCATGTTGTCACAAAAACTTTGCTCAATGCAACGTTTTAAATCTGAATATTAAAAACCAGAACTAATATGATGTTTGACTGCGCTGCAGTAAACAAAAAAAACAAGCATGGCTGAGATGAAACACATAATTATGTCACATCTTGACAATAGTGTGCTCCTTTAGGGTAAATCTGTGCAAAAGCTTATTTTTACTTCTTTTTTTTTTCAGTATGTTTCAGCTTGAGTTTCTCTAATTTGCATCTCTTGGTCATATTTTCTGTTTCCTGCTTTTAAAGATCAAACAAGGGATTTAAAATATATAGTTAAAGAAAGAACAGAACATTAGACTACAAGACTACTTATCTTGTTCCACTCATAATTAGACTCGCTGTAGAAAATAGGCAGATTCTCTTTTCACTCTTGCAGGATATTAAAATTATTTTGTCCTTACCAGGTCTAAACGAGAAGAAAATGAAACCTTATGCAAACAACTGACAAGTTGCACCATTTTTTTACGCTTTCAAAATGTGGAGAGATTTAAAATGTTCACGATTAAAAGGTATTACATCGAGCATTTCAGTTTGGTTTAAGTCTGGATTTTACATGGGCTGTTGCAACACTTTCTTTCTTTTAATTTTTCCATTTGTTGTTGTTTGGTTGCTGTAGTTTAGGATCATTTCCATGCTGCATGACCCATTTCTGACCAAGCTTCAATCGTCAATCATGGTCCTGCCCCAAGTGGAGGAGTTTAAGTATCTCAGGGTCTTGTTCACAAATGAGGGAAGAATGGAGCGGGAAATTGACATGTGGATTGGTGCTGCGTCTGCAGTGATGCGGGCGCTGTACCGGTCTGTTGTGGTGAAGCGAGAGCTGAGCCAGAAGCCAAAGCTCTCAGTTTACTGGTCGGTCTACGTTCCTACCCTATGGTCACGAGCTTTGGGTAGTGACTGATAGAACGAGATCGCAGATACAAGCAGAAAGGAGTTTCCTTCGCAGGGTGTCTGGGCTCTCCCTTAGGTGAGAAGCTCAGTCATCCGGGAGGGACTGCTGCTCCTCCACATCGAGAGGAGCCAGTTGAGGTGGCTCGGGCATCTGGTTAGGATGCCTCCTGGACTCCTCCCTGGTGAGGTGTTCCAC
>JARVGW010000323.1:9577469-9601128 GCA_031762495.1 Anablepsoides rubrolineatus
CGCCTCACAGTCCATTGACTTCCATTCATTCTGTTGAGGCTCCTCAATGCATAACAGAGCTCCAGTGCTTGCACGTCAATGTAGCTAGCAACGCGCTAGTCACGCCCAATCCAATATCAATGGACTCTCCTATAACAAAAAGCTACAGGTATTTCTTGCAGGGAGCTACTGGAGAATTTGGTCCTGGTTTTAACCATGTTTTCTGTTTTCAAGCCAGTGGTCATTAAAACGGCAATTGCCTAGTTTTCTCCCGCTCACCGTGCTCAAAGTAGTTCTGCTTCATAGCTATGTCAATGGACGCCTTTGGTCCAGCGGCTGGACATCACAGGTATTGATCACACGACAATATTACGAAAAGGAGCAAACCCACTCTGACTGGCAGCTGTAGATTTAGAATATCAAGCACTTTCAAGGACTTTATGCAGAAATCAAGCACTTTTCCAAACCTTGAAAAAACACAATTAAAATTCAAGCATTTTCAAAGAACCCTGTGATTATTTACACAAAAACAAATATAATTTCTCAGATTGTGCAGGAAAGATTATCTGTTTTATTCTTTTAAATATGTTTTTTTTATGCAATAGTCATAAAATGTTTTTTTTTCTTCAACTGCTTTTAAATTTACGTGAAGGTTTTTGTGAACAAATGAAAGGTTCACATCCTTGTTCTTAAAGGAATTCTACATAATGAAGCTAAACACAGAAACAACATCCAATATTTAATGGCAGATAACCTCCTGATGTGAACAGATTTATATTAAATTGCTGTGAGGGATTAGCAATGGGTTTAATGCTCCATCATCCATGTTCAAACGCCACAGGAAGAGCTATCTAATAGACAACTAATTAGGTTTATAGTGTGCTTTTTCTGACTCTTCTTAGTGTTTCCAGGCCACCGGTGTATATTTTTGACCAGATAATAATAGCTGCTACACACTCCCCACCTCCGCACTTAGCCTCTTTGCCATTTCTGAAAACAACAGACCCCCTTCAGTGCCTGAGAGCGCACAGGCAGGAAAAAGACAGACTTACCAAATAAATCTGCAAATGGATCTCTGCTACCAAAGAATTCCCTGAAAACGTCCTCAGGATTACGGAATGTGAAGTTGCTGTCGCCAAAGTGATCGAAGTGGCCTCCTGTAAATAATTGCAGAAGAAAAAGAAAGATTTTTAAACACATCATTGAGCTATACAATTAATGAAAATATTATCAATCAAATGTCAAACAGGAAAAATCCCACCTTAAATCAAAAAATAAATACTGCCTTCTTCATACTTGTCCTTTGATTTGGTTATTGTTATAATTTACAACAACCTTTCAGTCATGTAATAATAAACAGTTATTACTGGTTTAAAAATTAATTTTCTTACCACCTCCCCCTCCTCCTCCTCCTCCTGAAAGGCCTTCTTTTCCGTATCGGTCATAAATATTCCTTTTGTTTTCTGGGACACAGAATAAAATGACTTTAGAAAAAAATAATCAGTTTTTAAAATAATGATTTCTTTTTCACAACTAGGATTGTGATAGTCTTCACATTGGTCTCTTAATTTTTCAGAAAATGTAAGCTGGATTTGATTACGAGTGTGCTAATGAACCAACAAATCATTCCCAAATTATTTCACAGATATCCTGTTTATTGAAGAGAGTCAGAACTTCAACTTGAATAAAAACGTCCTTTCAGCAAAGAAATGCTGATCAGCGTCTTATCACAAAGTCATCTCACAACACACAAAGTAAAACAGAAACGCATAAAAAGACTTTTGGTTTGATAACAAAGGAGACAAGCATTTCAGCATTCCTAACGACCCGAGTAAATTCTTTGGAACTGCTGACACATTGTCTCGCCATTCTCCACAAAAGGTGTTTATTTAGCTCTTAAAAATAAAAGTAGAGTAGGTTTAAAAGGTGTCACGTTGTATTTTCGAACAGCTTAATTTGCATACAGTTAAATTATTCAGTGGCTTAAAAAAATATTAAGATAGCTGAGATTAGAAAAAAACATTGATAATAAATTTGAAGTGACTGGTATTAAAAATATAAATAGCACACTTAAGACAGTTTATTTGTCAAGTAAAATCTTACCATCTGAGAGGACTTCATAGGCCTCTGACAGCTCTTTGAACTTCTTCTCTGCCTCCTCCTTGTTGTCTGGGTTCTTATCTGGATGCCATTTGAGTGCTAATTTTCTGTACCTGAAGCACAAACAACAAAATGTTAAAAGCACTAAAAAATATATATAAATTAGCAGTTTATAAAAGACAGGAGGACACTGTGACCTGCGATCATGGTCAAAATAAAGAGTTTCCAAATATTCAGTATTCCCACTTCATTACATATCTTACTTAATATGTATAGCAGCAAAGGTCTCAAAATCAGGTAAATACAACTTTAAATTGTCTATAAAAAAACATAAAACTTTGTTAGATTTTTCTTCACATGAAACATGTTTTATGTTATACAGTATTATAAATTCTACAAAGTATGGTTAAGTCTTGTAAACACAATATTAAACAACTATCACAGCTTTTTACATTGTGATAATAGGCCAATATCTCTATGACAACTTTATATTGTTTATGCTAAAATATCAGTTTTCCTTTATGGCTTTATAATAGTTTTCTTAGGTTCATTTTGTACTCCAATTAAGATGAGCTTCCTTTTGTTTCACTTTATTTTTAAATAAAACCGGACTGACAAGCTCATTTTGAATAATTACTTGACGCCACCCATCACTTTGGGAAGAGTTCCAAACAAGCTGGACTTGACTCATTTTCACTGAGGGAGATTATTCACAAGTGGAAAACAAGCAAGACAACTGGTATTTCTCCAGGTTTGGATGACCCTACAAGTTCAACTTAAGTTCAGGTCAGGCATTGCTCATAAAACCAGCAGAAAAGCCTCCAAGAGCTACATTTCAGTCTCTTCTTGTCACAGTTAACTTGTAAAATGTTATAGCCACTGACAGTGCAGTTAAAAAAATTAATAAATATGACTTGTTTAGTCTTGTTTGCTTGCTCAAAGAAAGATATTTTTTTCTATAAAAACAAGGCACAAAAGTTTTGCTTTAGGTAAATGTGTTAAAACAAGATAGATGTCTGAAAAATGTGATTTGGACAGAAAAGACCCAGGTGAAAATGTATGGTCATAATGAATCTATCTAATAATAATAATGCATTAATCTTATATAGTGCTTTTCTAGACACACAAAGACTCTTTACACTATTTATTTATACACACATTCACATTGTAGCCACAGCTGCCCTGCAGACTGACAGACGCTGTGTCCAAATTCAGGGGCTGCGTCCTTTGAAGGACCCAGCCTACCTGGTCTAGGTGGGCCGGATGACCGTCCTTGGTTGACCGGTAAGACTAGAAATAATTTGGATGGTTTAGTCTTCTGCTTTATTCCCACCTTGACGTATGTCATGTCCCTTAGCAATCGTGACAATGCTAAAAAGTAGCAAAAATAGATTGAAATTAGCAAAATATCAATATTATCAATATCATAAAACAATAAATCTAGCCTAAAGGCAATATTTACAGAACTAATTGACCCACCGTAGGTGCATGTTTATTTTGCTCTACCAGCTTGTTTGATTTCTGACAAGAATGATATTTTAAAAACATACAAATGACAAAAGCATTAACAACACAATCGCTTGAAACTTTTCATTTTTATACCAGATTGGGTCAGCTTGGGATCAGCCAGATTTTAATTTAAAACTGTATTCCTTTCTATCGCTTCATCTGCCATTACAAACAGGAAAAAATAATAATTTGGTCGGCCCACAATGCATTATGGGATATGGCAGTGGTTCCCAAAGTTGGGGTCGGGACCCACAGTGGGGTCCTGAAATATCAAGGTGGGGTCTTGAAAATATTTTTTTAAATAATTACACAAGATTAGTTTAATTAAAATGGACAAAAATAGCGTAATAAATAATGTTACTATGCTCTTGTTTATTTGGCGGGAAAACAATGTTTTTCAACCGATAAAAGCTGGGGGCTCAGGTCTGTGCTGCTGGTATTTTGTGGGTAAAAAAGCAGAAATGTTTGGGAACCACTGGGATAGGGTATGCCAAGAAGGATCCATCAGACCTGTCCCTCAAATCGGAGGAAATAGGAGGATGCATTTGTCGAATGCATCGGAGGAGTCATCGAATTTGAACAGCCTCCTGCGCAGTGCTGTGACGCAAGCAGCCAACAGATTCAGCCTTCGGAGGATGCAGCCCCTGAATTTAGACACAGCCAGAGGCGAGGGTGCCATGCTGCTCCACTGGTCCCTCTAACCACCACCAACAGACAAGGCGGGTGATGTGCCTTGCCAAAGGACACAATGATCAAAATGGATCAAACGGGGTATCAAACCGGCAACCCAAAGGTTACAGGGCAACTCCTCTAACCACTCTGCCACAGCCGCCCCATCTCACAACACTGGAAGAAAAAATAGTGCACATGCTAAAAGACACAAGATCTGAACACCATGCAGATGTTAAATTGATAAAGAACCTTTAGATTGGTGGTTCATAAAGATGGTATCAGGACTCAAAGTAGGTCATAAAAGATCAAATGAGGTCTCTCCATGTGATTTTCAGAAGTCAATTAAAATAAAAAATTGCTGCTGTAGACTTATTTTGGTTATAACTGTTGCAACAGATAAAAAAAAAGCATTCAAAAATTAATAAACAAAAATTATTTGGGGTCATTCATGTTGGTTGTTATACTTTTCTTTTACTACCTTATTGTTGTTTGTATTAATCAAGCAGCAATGTCAAAGTCACAAGTTTCTGCTTTTTTTAAGTGGCAAAGAAGCTAGAAGTCCCGAGGGAAACAGAGTTCATGAACTGTTTAATGACTGAAGCTTGACTCAGAGTCATGCAACAGAACAATGAGCCCAAACTCATCAGCAAATATACAACACAGTGGCTAAAACATAAATAATACAGTATTTACAGTGAGTGGCTCAGTCAAAGTCCAGAAAGACTTAGGTGGGAACTTTAAAGAAAGAAAAAGAAAACAAAAAAAAGACAAGTGAGCAAAGTGCTTTAATTTTAATAATTTGCATTACTGCTAATAAATGTTGTTCTACCAGCTAATAAATAATGAAGTGTTATTTTTCCCCCACATAGTGTTGAATTTTTTATTGAAGAATATTGTAATATTATAAGTTGTTTATCGAATGTTTTTCAACTCTTGTAACATAACGCTGCACGTCTTAATAAGTAAAAATAAGTAATCAGTGGAGGATTTGTTTCCTTCATCACATGACTTTAACAGACATCTTCTCAGAAACACAGATCTACATGCATGGCTTTTTTTAGGGTGGCAACCATGACAACACCCAACACACAGACACAAATCTACACAGACAGGCCACCTCCCCACCCAAGCAGATTTAACAAAGATGGCCTGGACTGCATTGACAAGCAGCATGGGCCTCAAACAGCGGCTTACGCTGCATCAGCTGTTTGTTTCTACGCCAAGCAGCAGCGGACAAGGGACTAAAATTCAGCCAGCAAAAAGGGAAAAAAGAAAAAAAAAGAAAGGATTTGCACAATTCAGGGATTTACTTTCTATAGTGAATACGCTTTGTGGTTGCCATCTTTGTTGTACTCGGCAATATTATCTTGTGGCTTAAAACCTGTTTTACCGGTCCAAAAGGTCAGATTACCAGTCAACATCATGATTGAAATTCAATATTCATTCAATCTAATAAACAAATAAGAAAGAAACGGTAAAAACTTTCAGCAGTTTGAAGCAGAGATGAAGTGACTGTAGTTTTCTAGGCCAATTCTAATTATTATACAGCTTTTCCCTGCCAATTTCAATTTTATTCACCTCTGATTTCTATCCAAGAACTACAACTGACAGCACAGACCAGGAATGAAATTTTTTTATTTTTTTTAAACAGACATTGGTCGAGGTCAAATCTGAGCATTCAGTGCATCCCTAGTTTTGAGAAGTTATATTTCGGTAAGGTCAGACACCAACATACTGACGTGATAAGAACCAAATGAAAAAATCCCATCTGAAGATAGTGCTTGATAAATGCTTAGAAGAAAACAAATATATTCAATAAAATAAACACAACAACAAACACTTATGTCATCCCTTTTACAGTAATCCAATCAAAGAGATTACACGGCTGCTTTATGACTGATATAGGAACAGTAAAGCAGACTCAGTGATTTTGTTATCTCTCTACACAAGTAATTGCAAACACCTACGAATTAAACTTACCAAGAACTGTCCAAGACTAACTATGGCTGCTCAATAGTTTTATACTTTCAGTATTTACTTCAAAGTATAATTTACAGCTTCACATAAAATAACTTTGTCCCCTCCAGCTCATACCTAAGCTGTAAGAAGTTTTGTTTATGTCTTTACCATTTACATAGAGCTGTCATTTCAACAGAGGCGCTTCTCTTATCAAAGTCAAGTCTGTTCACAAGAAACCAGTGAGGAAACAGAATTAACTGGAACTGTCCTGCTCAAGTATTGAACAAAGTGAAATAATATGTGATAACAGTGAGGTTACCATAAAACAATACAGCTTATTTTCCTCCTTTGCTTCCATGACAACATTAAGCTACATGAATATTTCCTTACACCACCTTATAGAATAGAAAAGGATAGAATAGAAACAGCCTTTATTGTCCCGCGCAGGGAAATTCAGGTGTGGTAGCAGCAGCAGATACATACATCAATCCACAAAACAGTATATAATTGTAGCAATAATATTAGAATTAAAGATAGTAATAATAAAAATAAACATAGATCAAAAGAATAAAAATAAGAATAATAATTACCGTAACGGACTATCAAAGTGAGAAATAGATGAGTGGTTAACTTATCAAACAGCAGCAACAATAGAAATTGAAGCTAAAAAAATAATAATTAAACGTGCTTACGCTTTTTTGATGTCCTCTTGAGTTGCATTTTTGCAGACTCCTAATATCTGGTAGTATTCCACCATGGCTCTGTGTGTGTGACTGAAGGTGCTGGTTTATTTAAGGGTTTTCTGCCTGGCCTCTGTGGGGGGTGGGGAGAGAAGTACAATTTTGTTAGAAAATGTTAATGACATAAAGCTCACCAAACTGCAACTGAGCACAATCATGTGTGACCATTATCACAACTTCTTTTCAAACCAGAAAGATACACCTGAAAAGAAGGAGGGGGGCTTTTTTGGGATATTGGGGGGTGGAAAATCCCAACGTTTTTGCTCTGTACTGAAATAATGATGATGAAAAGAGGACAGCTAGATACAAGCCCAGCAAAGTTACACAATAACAGTGATTATTCTTCAGCCTGAGGCTGTGAGCAAATGGGAACAATGTTTCCTTATTTTTTAAATTAAATAAAAAGGACCAGGAATGACGTTCTAAAACATGTAGTAATAATGGCGTTATGAAACCTCAAAAATAAAAAAACAACAAGATAAAACAAGTTTGATGCACAAACTAACAGAAGTTATCACAGCTGTCTTAATTTGATCACATTTAGACTTTAGGACAGCAAAAATACACAGAGTCATCTGCTGCTTTCTAATCGTAATTCATTGCAGACTTTGTATGGATAAAAGGACTGATGTAAAACAGAAGCAATAAGGAGACAAAAAAGATCGTAAAATCAAAAGCGCAAATATATCCCACCAATCCATGTTTTCTACTTTTACTTTACTGAAACCATAAATAGGAACATAACCAAAATGCACTGAAAACAAAAAATAAATAACTTAAAAATTAACTTTTGTTAGAAAAATGAAAATCACACACTAAAAACAATAATGCCAACTAAACCTAAAACCTGTTTACTACCACTGAAGGTTCTCACTAAAAACATTACAAAAAATGATAAACAAAACAGTGAGCACAACATAAGTGTCCTATGTCCGGTTTGTTTGCTATATTTAACGAGTGGCCTTTGCTGTTAAATTGTGTTTGTGTTATTTGTGGTGTTGGGGGTGTTTTGGCACAGGTCTGTGCCAATAAGTGCTTCCAGTTTAGAACATGGTACTGACCTCTGTTTTCAGATGGCTGCAGAAGGACGACATTTCAAACAAATTTGTCAACTGAATTTCCCTTTTACTGCTGCAAAATCTATTTAACATAAACATACCCCTCCCTACTATAGCCAGAAACCAGAGGTTTATGGTAAATAAGTACAATTACTTTGTTACAATACTTAAGTAATTATTTGAGGATTTGTAGTTTCACCAAGTAATTTTTTAAACTGGTAAACTTACTTTTATTTTCGTTATATTAAGACCTAAAATTGATACTTTACTTCTTTACTTTAAAATTTAACAACTAGTTACTTGTTACAAAATTAAATATGTCCGAACTCATCATGAAATTAGTTGTTTATGTGCTCTAAAAAAACTGAGTGTTGAATTTACTCATATTCATGTCAACTGATTCCACTAAGCCGAGTAGAGTAAATGAGGTAATATGCATATTTTCTTTAAAAGAAAATATGTATATTGCCTCAATTTACTCAACTTGTGGAATCAGCATTGTTAAGTGAATTTGATACTTTATTTCCTAGAGTGTGTAAAAGTACTTTTATATTTATTTTCTGATTTTTGTGAACCTATTTATGACTTTTACCTAAGTACTTATCTCATCTGTGAAATTTATTTTTACCAAAGTCATTTTTTGTTAAGGTTGTTTTTTTTACTTTTAGTTTTTTTTTTAAGAACTTTATAGACCTTTGCCATAAACAAACAAACAATCAAAAAAGTACAATCTAAACATAGTAACATGACTCTTGTTGTGATTTTTTTTTAGGTAAACTTATTGTCTGTCAAATATAATTTTTCTCATTTATTTTAGTCATTGCAGATCCTTAAATACAGCTAAATATCTTTCCCGGAAGTAGTTGGGATTTAATTGGGGGGGGGGGGGGGGCTAGTTCATGGTCCCACATTCTGCATTACATCTCAGCCTTGATAAATTCCTGCTACACTTATTGGAAAATAATTAAAACTTTTGTAAAGAACATCTAAGCCATGCTGCACACCTGGTTGCTAGGAGATAAGTGTTATTGTTGCTCTTTGCCCCAAAGCATTATGGGTATTTGCAATCAAGATGGGCTTGTGAGTAGTTATGCAAAACGCTCATAGCATACAGCCTTCAGGGACAACATGGTTAAATGTTTGGTTGAATGTTTTGTTGAGTCTGGATGAACCAATGACTATAAAAAACAACAAATAGGTGACTGCGCAAATCCTAATAGCCTTTCTAGTGCAGCAATTAGCCATTTATCCACTTTTCAAGCATACAGAATACCTACTATGAATAATCATTGTATTGTTTTTCTAAGTCTAAATGGATTTATTTATAAAAAAGGAAATAACTTTCAACCTAAAGAAAAGTAAACTTTTTGCTACCATAGTTTTTCATTTGTGTACTTAAAACGGCTAGATGTGCAGACTTGAAGATGTGGTCTAACGCAGTGTTTAAAAGAACTGAGTTGAACGTCACACGCTCAAAAATCTGCACTTGGGGATAAAAGATTTCACAAAAGAAATATTCAGCATGATTAGATGTTCTTATTTTGGTTTCACCGTGACAAAATAAGAATCCACACAAGCAAACTCATCTGAGCAAGTCGAGCAGCAAGAGATTAAAACAACATCTGTTGGTCTTTTTTTTCCCTTTTTCTTCTTCCCCCTTTCTTTTTCAGCTGTGCTTCACTGGTGTGCCAAATGATATTTTTTCCCTTGAAGGGGTGCTGTTATGTAACCATTAGATTGAAAATCATAAATAGAACGACAAAAAAATGTTAGACTATATTATACCAACAAAGTTATTGTTGTAATTTGAACCAATGCTTTTGGTTCTTGGTATTTACATTTTTATGACGCAAGTAGTTCGGTCAGTTTAAAGTCACAGTTCAAGCTTAGTAATAATCTTCTGGGAACATATCAAGAAAACCACTTAAGTTAACTATTATATTGATGTTCCCATCAGTGACTTTCTTCATTTTACCAGCCTAGAATTTATGAAAGCTGTTGAAATAAATTACTCTGACGTTATAATGGAATTTAAAAGCACAGTAACCAAAGTACAATTAGTTGAAAATATGAATGATCTTCAAAATGAATTATTTGCAAAACTCAATCATTTAGCTTCTTCTCCTCTCCCAAACCTCTAATTAAGTCCAGCTAATGACAACCATCAGCACTAAAAACAGTTTAACACAAAATACTTTATGGTAACTGGAAAGTTAATAAACTTCTCTGTTTTGGCTTTTATCAAGAGGTCAATAACAATAATAACACTCCTGAAGTGATGTGGCAACTTGTAGGAGCAACCAATTAGATCAGTGGTTCTCAACCCTGGTCCTCAAGGACCCCTGCTCTGCAGTAAGTCTTCTGCAGAAGCCTGTCAATCACTCGTTGATTTAAATCAGCTGTGCCAAAAAATTTCAGTGTAACAGCATTTAGAACAACATAAAAACCCTCTGAAGAATAGCATCTTCGTAACTTACACATTTAACATTAGCTTTGACATAAACGCTTCAAAGCATTTTGATGAAATTAAACAAACTTGTCGTTTCCGTAATTGACCTAAACGCAACACTAATAGGACACTGTTTGAAAAGTATGTTATGTTTTAGCTAGCTGTAGCCAAGTTGTCATTATTTTGGTTTTAATTTATGACAACAAATAGCTTATTTAGCTTAACATTAACAGGCTCCTCAGTCTGTCTGGAAAATAAAAGTTGACTGACAGTGACCATTGAAATAAAAAATTTAAAATTATTTAAAATGTCGAATAGCGACGATTGGCCACAGAGGACATAAGACACATCCCAGCATGAGTCTCTGCGGCAAGAACAGACATTTTCAACCCCATTTCAGCACACTGAAACCGTGTTGAAAATCATCTAATTTGAGAAATGCTTACCCGTATCAGGAAATTTCCGCCACGGTAGGCTCACTGTTACTGCTGAAACTCTCCTGGTGTTAGTACACTGTAGCTGCAGATAGCGGCGGCTGCTTAATGATGGTGGTAGTTACTGATGTGGCTACTGCTGCCTTCAGGTACTGTCGGATATCCAAAACAGTAGGTGAAGTGTGGGTGCTCTTCAAATCATTTACTTCTCCGCTTCATTAAATCAGGAAATGGGGGTATGAAGCCAGTATTGATTCAGAATGATTTGTGTTTTGTATAACAGAACTTGTAACTTGTAAAGCGATTTGAAATGTTTAACAGTGAACTTGTAATTGTAATTTTTTTTAATGTAATACACATACAAAACAGCAGTCCGAATAACTTTGCAGCCCTCTTACAAATTTGTACAAATCATTTTTTTTTAAGTTTTTTTTTCTGTCCGCATACACCTTATTTTGCAAACTTACTGACATTTGGTTATGCGGGAGTTATTCCCGATAAGAGTAATTCTAAAGATGAATATCAATCATCATGATACACATAAGCTTGTGAATAGAAAGCAGACACGACACGTAAAACATCTTTGCGTTTTAACTATGGTTTTTACGAGATGCTTTTGAAAGCAGCACGTCTTTCAATGTTGACACCAGCCGCTTTATCTCCGGTTTCACTGACCTATCTTCACATTCACGTCGGTGGAGCTACACACAGGAAAATACTCTCCTGTTGGGACGCAGACTGTTCTTGAATTTAAAAAAAATGTTATAAATACAGTAATTTGGTGAATTGCAATTTGTGGTCTTTTTCGCCTTCCTTTTGTAAGGAAGGCGAAAAAGACCACAAGTGGCTTGGTGCGCCCTCTGTCTTCTGATGAGGGGAAAACACATAAACTGGACTAAATTGAGGTTGTTTTCAAATTATACTCAGTGGTTCCCAAAGTTGGGGTCAGGATGACAGTGGGGTCCTGAAACATCAAGGTGGGGTCCTGAAAACGCTGCCACTAAAAAATGACAACTAACAACATTTTTTGCCTGTGTTGTTACAAAATAATAAGATTAGTGTACTTAAAATGGACAGTACCAATGTTAATATGCTCTTGTTTATTTGATGTGAAAGTAATGTTTATTAACAGCAGCTATTTACCGCTGCCCATCGGACAGGCCCCCTCATTGTCCATTTTTAAGACCCGTCTGAAGACTCACTTTTACTCATTGGCCTTCAACCCAATCGAGACTTGATTTTACTTAATTTTAGTGATTTTATCTGTTTTTATCTTCTATCTTATTTTTTAAATTTTGTATCTTTTTTCCTTTTTTGGCTTTTTGCTGGTGTTCGGCACTTAGTGGCTGTGGCTGGTGTTAAAGTGCTTTATAAATAAAGATGATGATGATGATGATGAACAGCTGGGGTCTCAGGTCTCTGCTGCTGGTATTTTGTGGGTCCAAAGCTGAAAAGTTTGGGAACCACTGCTCTAGAGCAGGGGTCTCAACCTTTTTTCCCCTCAGAGCTACTTCTACAAAACAAAATTATCCGAGAGCTACTTTTTGCAACATTTAATCTTAAATGTAAACCATAGGAATAAGCTTGTTTTGCACAAAAATTAAACGCCAGTCCTAATGAAACCACCTCCACAAAGAACACTGAATTTACATGAATGTACTTTTTGTATTTCCATTCATATGATATTGTATTTCACACTAATAACAGTGTTTGACTGCAACAGATTTGTGCAAAAAAAACTTTGGGTGATGGGTCTCAGTTTTTTTTTCCACATTGTAGACTCTAGCGGGAAGAAACCCCCTGTAGTATACCTTAGCGGGAAGGGTTTCCCAGGAGTTTGGTACAGTGTCTTAAGGGGCTATGAAAGGTGCATGCAAAAACGAACATGGAACAACCACTCAACTGTGTGTCATCTGCTGATCGACCACACTGAGCCCTAAACTGTTTGATTGACAACCAAGGGGAAGGGACAGCTATAAATTGATTGGAATTAAATTAAGTTTGTTTGGCCAGTGACAAATTAAATGTTGCTTCTCCTAATTTTTCATAAGCACTGAAGAGCTACTTTAAATGAGCCCAGAAGCTACTGGTAGCTCACAAGCTGGTTGGAGACCCCTGCTCTGGAAGGAGGACTTAACAAATATTCACATTTTTCACATTGGATTTTTTCCTGAAAAGTATGAATTTATCTAGATAAAGTTAAAGATGCTTTTTTTCCTGCAACTTGCTTAATTTTTTGTGCCAGAACCAAATACATTGTCAGTATATACAGTGTACAATCAAAATTATACAAAACCATTAGAATATATAGGCAATATTTCAATAAGGTCATATCCACAGGAACAAGGAATTTTGAAATGACTAGCACTGATGCAAAACGCTGTTCTGAGTCTGAAATGACAGAGTTTTAAAGTAAAATCAAGGTCATTTTGGCACTTAAGCCTAGCTGAAGCTCTTGCCAGCTACAGAAGACCCAGAGAAAATGACACATATCTGTAACTGGGCATTCCGGTCAGTCATGATAAAATTACTTAATGAGCAGGAGGATTCACAGCATACCAGGTCAATACACACTCAAGCAGTAAATGGCTATCTCTAAATGTGATAGCACAGACCTTTATGTCTTTATCTAATTGTTACAGCTGCAGAACTCTACAGTGTGTGAACTGTGGATGACCAGTAATAGTTTGAACAGAGGGATATAAGGCTGGCCAACTTATTTGTCTTAACAGGCAACAATGTAGAAAAAAGCTGCAGCAATGTTATTGTTCTGTCCTGAATTATTTATGCAAAACAGGTGAAAGAAAACATTGTTTAAAAAGCGTACAATTGAACACAAATTGGAGAATTTCTATGTTTTGTTGTTCAGTGTTTATGAAAGGCTTCAAGGAAATCAAATACTAAGATTTGTGACATGTTTATATATTAGATGCTGTTACACAAAGGAGGACACTCTGTACATGACTTGTCTTTGAAAGTCTGAAATGATCCAAATATAGGGTCATGTCATGTACCAAAAGCTGCCACCAGATGGCACTGTATCATAACAAAAGGTGAACAAAGTGTTTTAACATCTTGAGCAAGTTTTTATTTCTGTAACCGACCACTGAAATAAAGTCCAGTTCTGATTACCTGATAATAATCCCATCAAAATCCATGTCAACCATTTAATTTGATGCTAAATTTGCAGTTGCACACAGGCAGATATAATGATTTGGAGAGCAGGGGACAATCTCCAATTACTCTGAAGTGCTTACTGGTGTTTCTTCCATCTGCAGAAAGACAAACAAGCATAAAAACTTCAATTATCCCTTAAAATTCCTTTGAGCGAGCTAAAGTATATAGCACACACTGGAGATGATTCATAACACGTCGCATTAACGTTGTCAGTTACAATCCATCACAAAGTAATAGTCCTAAATAAATCTCATCGTAATTGAGATGAATCCCTCATTTCAATGACAAGTCTGGTTTTTAAGACCCAATTACCACTATGAGTTCTCTGGCCCAGCTGATGCTGCGGGGTTCCGGCAACGACGTGAGTGAGGAGGCTGGTCGTTTTAGCCCAGGAGAGAGGACGGAGAGATGGATCGAGTCCAAAGAGGGATGGAAAGCTTCCTGGGGCCGCACTGCATCAGAGGGCAGGTGGATTTATGACAAACGCACACAGTCTTAATTTGTGCTCAACCCGATAATGCATCTCAAGGCCAGAACAGTTTCTGCTCAGTGTTTCTTAACTGGATGTTTCTTTAATTATATGTCAGAGGCCGTAAAACTCAAGCGAAGATTTCCCCCACAAAGCACTGTTTTATGTCTTGGTCATTACTGTAAATTACAAGCAACAAGAAAAGCAGAAAGCTAATGGAAGGAAAATGCAAAAAGAAAAGTGGTTTTATTCATCTCTGAAACACTGTTTTCATGTTTTCAACTTGTTGGTATACTGGTTCGACACAAACCTTTATGTGTTGATCAAGGAGATTGTTAACTTTAGAGTATGTATGAAAGGAAACAAAAGTCTCCATTCGTTACAAAAAAAGAAAGATAAACAAACCTGTACAAGTTACAAATACATGGATCATACACGAGCAGTTTTAAAACAAATACTTATTCACAATACCATACTCATGTAATCCTTTCTCCCGATTTAATCCAGCAAGACCAGTTTTCTCTCAGCTTCAGAACGATTAACACTTACAGTTTGGCAAACAGATGCAAGTTATTACTGGTTGGCGTTTAAGAAATAATGATAACTGAAGTTTCGATGACCTCTACACGAAAATAATTAACGGCATTAAAAAGTTTTTCTGCCTCTGCAGCCCACACCACGTGGTGGCGGCTTTAGAGTCTAACAGTTCGTCCCCTTGTATTGCCTTTTTTTTTTTTCATGCCAGGTAATCTTTGGTGACAAACAACTGTCCATTAAAGAGAGAGTTCATACTCTTAAAGTATGGTTCTGTGGAAAGGTTATGAACAAGTAATATCTTGCATGTTATTTGATTAGTTTAAATGTGACCAGATAGCAAATCTAACAGCTAGCCAAACCAAAGTGGATTGATGTCTGAAAATAACTCCATTCTCAAAAGTTTGATAGCAGTTCATGCAAGAACAATTTAAAAACCTTTATGCTGCTATCAGCTTAGCATTACACACTTTTTATTCCTGGCAGAAATATAATATTCAGGCTGGTTGTGCACCAATTTGCACTAGTAGCTGCTAGAACATAATCCACAAAATGACAGATTCTTTGTAAATATTGGTGTAATGCAAAACTGAGAGTGTTTTAAAGGTTTATAAAATAAATAATTCAAAGAGCTACCTACAATGCATAAGATATTGTTTGTTCATAATCTCTCAAAGCAACTCAACTTCAAAAAAATCTACACTTGTCCTTTAATGCCAGCTGATAAGAGTAGCTGCTGCTCTTATTTTCTTTCAGCTCCTACAACATCCTGGAAAACTCAGCTGCATCTCTCTTCTTCCAAAGGGATTAAAAAGTCAATTACTAAAAAGTTACATTGATATTTCTTTTTTAAAATCCCACTTATATTTACTCTTGCACCCCTTCGCTCTGTCTATCTGCTCACCCTCTACTTGGCGCACACACACACACACACACACACAGAGAAACACAACTAATCAGTCAGTGCATTGTTTGCTATCGCTCCTCTTTGTGAGTCTTTTACTTCAAAAGCCACCTGAGTGGCACTGACGATGGTGATGAAGTCTTCGCCCTGCTCAACTCAGCTCAACTCAGCTCAGCTCGAACCCTGCAGAAGACTCGATGGCATACAGCAGCTTACTCCTCATCAGGTGCTGGTCGCAGAACTCGGGCAGCTTGAGTAGGTTCATGCAGGTGCTGGCGGTGGGCAGGCGCTCCAGATCGTTTCCACCATTGTGGATGCAGAAGGCCGGGTAGAGCTCCTGTTAATAAAACAGAAGGTGTTAATTAGCAGCTGACAGATCGCAGAGAGACAGAGAGAGTGGAACATCTCGGGGTGCTTAAAGCCAGACAACAATATCAATAATGATCCCAATTTCCAAACCAATCCAAGATTTAGCAATAAATGTCAACTTCCACATGGGGATAAATGTTAAAAGAGCAAAGATAATACCGACAAAGGATAAATTTAGGAAATCAGATTAAAGCTTGAAAGGTTTTGAGAAGAAGACGGGCTCAGAGTTTGACCCTTGGATGAGACACTGGATGAGACACTGGATGAGACACTGGATGGATTGGTCACTTCATGTTGTCTATCTGGATTTTTTTTTTTTTAAATCAAACCTTACAGTTGATGAGACTATTTTGTCTGCAAACTATGACACTGACTGTTTCCATCACGAACAAACTACTCCACCCTGATTTCATCCTGCTATTTAACGGTAGAGTATATGTCTCATTGGCAATACTTGTGCGATTAAATGGCTCTTTGGGGGCTAAGCCATAATGACCCCATTTTTCTGACAATTACCGTATTAAACTATCGTTGCTTATTGAGAAAGTATCATTACCACTACTATCATTAAAAAAAAAAGGCAGCTTCCATCATCTTTTTTAAATGGCTTCCTCTGACAGCGCTATTTCTTCTCTAATGAATCCTGGGCCGTTTCACGACAGCTAATTAAGGCTTAGCTGGCTCAAGCTGAGGGCCAGGTCAGGGGCCACTCCCCCACAAATTACCACCCTTTAAGTCCCACAGAAGGTGGGAGGGGTGGCCTACCCGCACACTGGCCAAAGTCAAATTGATTAAATACCAAGGGAAGGGATTATTTAAAGCCTGAGACGAAATACTGCAGAAGAATTTTAGAGGAGTGTTTTTCACTTACTGCTTTGGAACAGCAATAACTTATTGAGTAATGACAGTAAGAATAATACTTAAACAATCATATTATGATTACAGGTTCTGGTCAGACAAAGTGTGGCATAAAAACTCTTTAATGCTCCTGAGTATCACTTTCCACCATTTCTCTGCAACTTCTTAAGTGTCCCACAAATCACGTCAGTGAGGAAGTGAAACGGCTTCTAATTAGAACATCGTTTCAGAAATACTTTGCCATCAGGACTCAACATTTAAAATAAGCAGACAGACGTAGTTTTCTGGCATATTCATCTCCTAAGATATTGCGGTTATCTGCTATGTGACACAAAAGAAAAAAAAGGTAAAAAGTTCAACCTTCTAGCAAGTTTTGAATGGCAATATTTGTCCAGCCAAGGTTTCTAGTCAAGCCCAGACACACACAGAGCTGCAGACAGACTTCTTCAACAGAGGAAGGTCATGAACTATAAAACAATGGTAGACGTGGAGATAAGAGTTCACAACAATGCACTTCTCTGAACACACCTAATAGGAAAATGATAATTCTGAGGGTTGTTATCAGTCTGAGTATTCTCATTAGAAGCTCATTAAAAGGTGAACCTTCTGTTAAGTCTGAAAAACCAGATGGGAATTGCAGATACCAGGAGGAGGAAAGATGGAGGGAGGGGGAAAAAGTCACGTCTGGCAACGGCTCACCTTAAAGCCCAGCAGGGGCGGCCGGGAGCAACTGGTGACGAACTTCAACAGTTTACGTTTTTCTTCATCTGTGAATCCTTCCACTACCTCCCAAAAGATCTGGATGACAGGGTGATTGGCAGAGTACCCACCTAAAGGCAGTGACAGCAGAAAATAAAAATGGATACTGTACACGATGCTCATTTTAAGTGAATAAACATTTGATAATTAACAGGAGGTTAATTAGATACTTCTGATCTTTTGAAGTTGGGTTCTGTGGAAAGGTTATGATGATCTTAACTGTGGTAAATAGTTCTTTGAATAACCTCAGTTTAGAGAAAAAGTTTAATTCTGACCAGTTTTAACAAGCAAATGGATAGTCCTAAAACTAAAGTGAACTACGACTATTTTAAAACAGCTCCAATCTGAACTGTTTCATGTAAACACTATTTTACAAACCCTTATTCGACTGCCAATTTTGCATTACATGGTAACTTAACTACAATTCTTTGGTTATTTGTAAATACAAAACTGTAAGGTTTTTAAAAATGCATTTAAACGAACCCTTACAAAATACTGGAGATTAGATTTATCTCAAGACAGCAGCAAACCACTTTGTTCTTGGCCTGGCTCAAACTAGCCATTATCTCATCTATATGTTCGTAATGAAACGATTTCACCAAACTTGGGTAATTCAAAAAGCTATCTACAACAGGTAAGATATTAATTGTTTATAACCTTCACAAAGAACTGCATTGCAAAATATCTTACGATCCTTTTGAACTCCTATCAAAGATATGCCACACAAACACCCCATGCTGCAAACAAAATCTGAAATGTCAAACTTACCTGAATAATTTGTGAAGTTTTTAAGGTCATCAAGACAAATTGGTACAAGCGCGCCAGATATAAGCACCTTTTATGAAGAAAGAAAGAAAGAAAGAAAGAAAGAAAGAAAGAAAGAAAGAAAGAAAGAAAGAAAGAAAGAAAGAAAGAAAAAATTAACACACATTCTTCCGTCTTTGCAAGTAAAAAAAATGTTTAAATTCTCAGTTTTGTTTATAAGCTAGTTGATACCTGCATCTCCTGCTGGTCAAACATACGCAGCCACTCAAGGTTGACCACATTAGCGAGACCCTGTCTGAAGGCCAGACAGTGAGGCCTGATCTGCTTGTTGAGCCTGTAGTCAGCCACTAAATGGATGTAAGCTATCCGATTTGCTGTCGTCACAGGAATATCTTTGCCTCCTGGCTTCAGTTCAACCACCTGGATTAAAAAATAAATAAAAAAAAGACCAAAATCATTTTAATAGCACTTTAAATTTGCTTTTGCAGTGTGACAATGTCATCATCAGATAATTGCACAGCATACTTTAATATGTATTCAGGTGCCAGATGACCAACAAACACTCTCAGTAGTTAAACCGAGCCAGGTGAGTTTAATTCAATCAGATAAAAGCAATTAAAATGTTTTTCCAACAATGTTCCTCTGACTAAAGGTGAGAAATTGAAGAGTGTGAGTGGCTCAGTGCATTTTAGTGTTACTAAATATAGCATCACCGGACATCTGGTCCAATATCATTTGGCCCAAGGTTCTTTTTTCATTAGCTTTAGAGCAGTTAGGACTTGATATGATGTGCTCATAAAGCTGTGTGTATGATTTCATGGACAAGAGGACAAAATATCACATTCATCTCTTTCTAATGCACCTATATGTATTTGATGTGTATGATCTCAATGTTTTGAAAAATTGGTGACTGACTTTTACAACTGGGACCTAGTGACTTTAAGATTTTGTTCAACTTTTATATGTTGCATTATTTAGTATTAAAAAAAATTTGCTATACAACTTAAATAACCGCTAAAACTTAGAGGGCAAACAATCTTAACTGAATCTGTCAACTCAAACTGCATCAACAACAGTTTGGCAGAACTGCAGCAAGATTAACGCAGCAACTGACAAAATTCTTACAAAACTGGACCGATAACCGTCACAAAAGCATTTAGTGCAACAATATTGACATCAGACTGCACTGTAATGTAAGGTGTGAGGTATTATGTTTATTCCCAGAATGGCCTCACATTCAGGAAACCATTTTCTGCCCTTTTCTCCTCCACAGTAGATTCTGATTATGTGCTAATGTAAGAGAATTACTGTGGTTATCTTGCTTGCTTTGGCTATCTCACAAGGGCAAATGCAGGGCAGACTGCTCCCGGGTGTGTGCCTAATCTTTCACAAATTGTTTTCCCCTATCGTGTTTGCGATGCCCTGTTTGCGATCATGAGGGCCACGTCGTAACTCTGCTGTTTCAGGTGTTGTTTGAGAAGAGGTAATAAGACGCGTTAAAGCCCTGAGCAAACAGGGGCTCTGTGTGCAGGTCTGAGCGCAGATGACTCAGAGTGGTGGTAGTGGTAGATCATCTCTTCAGCCTTGAGCTTTGGAGTGAAAAAAAGGGGCGGAGGGGCATGCTTGAAAACTGTTGACTGCTCCCGTCAGGCGTGCTGTGAGATAATTTGTGGGAGGAAAGGCAGGTGGAATGGTCAACAATGTAGCCGAGTCCCCTGCCCTATAGCGTGGCTTAGAGTGACAGAGGTGACGTGCTTTATCTCCAGCGGAGCAGAAAAGTGGTGCATCAGTAGAGGAAATGAATTATTAACGCCACAACGAGAAACCAAACAGGAAACAGGAGGAAGGATAGACGAATCCTGCGGCGCTGTCGGCACCAGAAACAGAAGTGGAAAATAAATATGCAATTCAGTCCAGTCACCTGAGCTTCTCCAAGATCATTGTTGACCACGGTGAAGTTGAGGCCAAGCTCCTCCACGTCATCCTCATAGCTTTTGAGGAAGAGAAGGTTGCGATACATCTCCGGGTCCAAAGAGGCCAGGTGGTGAATGTCCACATCTGCACTGGTTCCCAGAAGTTTGGATAAGAAAAAACTGGCAAAAGGCAACTCCACCAGCATGTTCTCATACAGTGCCTGTGGATAAAAGTGGACGTTAGCCAAGTGAAAGCTGAAAAATAGGCAGGTAGAACATCTTATCTTTGGAATTCCCAATTTTAAGCAGTAACAAACTCAATGTTCAGCACTAAAGTATCACTGAATAAAACATAATGGGAAACAGTACATTAAATATTAAGAGTAATGATAATAAAAATATGTAAAAATAGCAGATTACAAAACACATAAAACAACATTATTATAGTTCACACCAAAGAATCAAGCATTATGTCAGTAAATCTAATCACTTCAGAGTGACTGAGATGAAAACACAGAGCATAATCAATCTTAAAGCATGCAGGCTCTTTCTTCTTTACTCGATTCAAACTTTATAAATGCCGACTCTCACCTTGACCTTTAATGCAATTAAGAACCACAGCCGGGCAGGTGACTCATAAAACCCTAAGCTAATGTACTGGAATAGTCCAAAAAAAGAGCCTATTGGAGACATTAAAATATACAGGTCTTTATAAATGATAGCGCTAAAAACCCTGACCGCATCAGCTAAATGGATTATAAATCTAAAGGATTTCCATAATGCATGCATCTTAAACACACACAAATGCATAAATCACAGCTATTTTCTAAACACAGGTTAATTGCACAACTTCAAACATTGTCTATTTTTTATGCAAAATAATCCACTTAGCATTACTCTTGTGGCCGGTGCTCATTTTAGACCATATGCGCTGCATGGCCCCTTGAAACCTATCAATAACACTTGTGCCGGGAAGAGGCAGTAATAAGTATATGGAAAAAACTTGTAGCCTTATTTTTTTCAGTGCCACTCGCCTAATTTATGAGTGTTTATTGCCAGAAATTGTGCCAAAATGACTTGGCTTGGAAAGAATTAATTGTTATGGCCCAGGCCTTTTAATATAAGTGAGTGCAGTGGCAACGCAATTAAAGCAGATCGCGGCACCATCAGGTGGAATAAATGCCAACAGCAATGCAGGTGCATTCTGTTAGCTGCCAAATAAATTCCTTAATTTACAACATTAAGAATCAATAAAATTATAATGCCTTCCAAACGCATCTCTATCAATCAGGGGCGCGACACTCTCGCACCCCTAAAGCGAGATCATTGAGAGGAGGCTGATGGTGAAGGAGGATGAAAGCTTTTTCCCTCTCCACAGTTTACAAAGTGAGAAGCCTGTCGCTAATGAGGTTGGAGGTTTTGCGTTAATGAGATGAATGAACCCCGAAGATAATCTCTCACATGTCATAATGCATAAATGTGAAATGAGAGAGAGAATGCTGACAAACATCATGATTAAGATATCTTTTTAATTTTCAGGCTGAAGTCACAAATGCAAATTAACCGCTTTTCATGTTTCCTCATTTGTAGCTTAAATCTTCCAGCTTGTCAGCGGGGTGGACAAGCGAGAAAGAGGGATGATGACTGGCCTCTATTCTGATGTTCAATCCCATTTCAGTGAGTACTCCAGACAAGCCTCTCCTGGCTGTAATACATCACCTCCACAACAATGGCACGCCTCGGACATTAATTAACAATATTAATCTCCTGTGTCCTTTGAGCTGCGGCGTGCTCAGTGCACACTGCAGCAGCGGTGATGCAATCCAGAGCCATATAAACGGTTGCCTTTTATCCAGGCCATAACGGCACTAAACAAATATCAATACGCCTCTCAAATGGCCACTCAAATGTCCGTTTTTATGGAGGAGGAGGAACCTAAAGTAGGGTTAATTGAAAGTCAAATTCTAATTAATTTCCCTGTGCCTAATTGCCTCTACCATTAGCTATGAAGAGCATAGCACCACAGAAGCAGGAACGGGCAAATTGTAGCAGCTGATTGATCACTTCTCACTTGCACAGAATACAGAGGAGAAAAATAAGCAAATGCAACCAGAAGAAAAGTTGTGCTGCTCCGAAGTTTAGAATATGTGGAGCTGTGGACGAGAGAAGAACCCTGGATGTTCCTGACTGTAAAACAGATCAAAATGCTATTACCACATGCTTTGAACGCTTATTTATGTCCTGTCTTTGTGGGCCTGCTGATTTAATGCCAAATGCAACCGCTACAGAAACAAGAGGTAGGAATCATCCGCTAATGGAAGCCCTAATTGAGAGGCGACCCGCTTGTCATGAGGTAATTCTTTTCCAGGATGAGATGATGTGCCCTGATTGAAGAAGGCATCTTGATAAACAATCACCAGCACATGCATTAAGGATGATTTAGAAACATTAGGCTCTAATAAATAGCACCATCAAAATAGAAAGAGCAGATAAACAAGCAGTCCTCTCATTGCAAAAGGAGAGCAAAAGCTTTTTTAAGCAGGTAGATCCCCCTAAAATAAAACTGAGAAACTAACAGGAGTTTCTTTAAACATTGTGAGATTCTAAATGAAATAGAGAAAACACATTTTGTCAGTAACATATCTACTTTCATACATCTAATGCTTATGTAAGGACATTTGGAAGCTCACTTTTCCAAGGATCCTGCCCAGGAAGTAGTAGTGTCTAGTGAAGGACTCTCCCACGAGCATCTCTGCAGCAGGGTTGGGATACAACAAACCCTCGTTGGTGGTCTTGAAGAAGCCCTGGTTGGGATTGAAGCCCGACTTGAGGAGCTCGTTAAGGAACTCACGAAAGATGCCACCGCCGTCGATGCCTGCCTCGTCCAGGCCGTGAGCATTAAGAAGATGGACACGTATCTTTTTCTTTAGGTCCGGCTCTAGTTTGGAGACACACGGGTCATGAGAATAAATTAACAATGGGGGGGGGGGGGGGGGGGGAAAAATAAAACA
>JARVGW010000323.1:9605029-9616432 GCA_031762495.1 Anablepsoides rubrolineatus
ATTATGTACAGCACTTTGGCCAACACGGTTGTTTTAAAGCGCTTTACAAATAAAGTTGTATTGTATTGTATTGTATATTGGACAAGAATTCCATGTATGAATAAGCAAAAAGTACCATTCAGATGGGCTACATACCATCAAGAGTTGACTGAAGAGGCCCAATGTGACCCATCCTTCGTGTTCTCCACGCATGTCTGGCTGAAGGTACATACAGCTGAGTGACCTGGAGAGAACAGAGGAAAGTAAATGAAGTTTTTTTAGGTAGGAATAGAAAGGTTTTACGATTACTGAAGTTCTAAACATTTCATATAAAAATATTAAAATAATTATTTATTTACAATAAAAAAGGTTTTAAAAACAAAGTCATAATCATTTTTCAAAATGACAAGTATAAGTAACTCTTTGTATATTCACTTCAACAAGTTACAATTTCACAAAAAATTGAAAGCAAAAGTAAAAAAAATAATCATAACGCTAGCTGAACACCTTATCAGCTCGAATGTTGACCTCCTCAGAGAGCCAGTGACCTGCAGGACAGAAGGGTCGTCTGATGTCACGAGCTTTAACCATCTTCACCAAGTTAGTGATGACCTAGGTTGTAGATCATACACATATCACATCATCATATTTAAATTTAATTCCATTTCAATACAAAATGTGTTTAAGTACACATCAAATTTCAAGTGACACATGTTCACTGAAAACAAGAAACCGACAAATGTGAAGGCTTTCAAAAAAGATGAGGTGCTTTATCTCAGGATGGGAAAAAAATCACTTGAGATTTCAGCCATTAATGCATCATTTATGGGGAGTATAAAAGAAAAACGATCCACGCCATCCCTCAACGTCCAACCCTGTTAATTACCAGTGTGGTCTGCTGACATCAGCCACTGAGCAGAGGGTGCTAAAACCACCCAGATAACTGAGCTGCAAGTATAAGAACAGCTAATCCTTGTCTTATAGGATGTTCAAAATGTAATATTTAATCATGTTTGTAACCTACAGGTATTTTATTAATTTCAGGAATACAATCTGATTTTTGATGTTGTATTTTAAAGTGATAGTTTCTGGACTTATAGGGCCAGCAAGATCAGTGTGTACCAGCTCCAATGCTTCTTTAGCTCTTGCGTCAGGCTCCCGGTTTCTACTCTGAACAAACTTTCCTCGTACACGTTTCACAATTCAGTTTAGATTTATCAGTTTTTCCTTTGATTTTCATTCCTTTAGTTACATTCTCTAACTTTAAAACATCATCATAATTGCAGTGACCGAGGATCTCGTGCCATGTTTGAATATCAAAACACCCACAACATTCATCATTATCACTCACAGTGTTCAGATAGTACAGTCTCTCATACTCTTTAATGTCAAACCTGGTACCGTCCTTATGGATCAGCTGGTTGTTTCCCTCCTTGAAGTGGACCTCAGCTCCATTGGTGGTTGCAGCTTTGACTGAAAGTTATCTTGTCATCACCCTGTGTTATATGGATGGCAAATGGCTTGAATGATTCAGGCAACCCTTTCAGAATCATTGCGATCAGCAGCCCATCACTTAATGTCTCTTCTGCATTTCTCAGAGCAGTTATGGCAGTCTCTGCACGAATAATAAAGTCTGTAACACTCTCATGATCTGCTTTCTGAAGCAACGTTAGCTCAGTGTACAAACTTATCACTCGAGGTTTTCCTTTACCTGCATAATGGTCTCTCAGTATTTGCAGGGCTTTTCTGCCATCATCTGGCGCATCTCTCATTATGAGGGAAAGACTCTTGTCATCCAGAAACTGAATTAATTCAGCGTATGCTTCCTCGTTTTTTGAAGTGTCGTCATCCTCATCATCATCAGCTGTTTTCAATATTGTGTCTTTCAGACCCAGCAGCCACAGATGGCCCAAAAACTTTGTCTCCCACAGCTCATAGTTCTTCTCATCTCCGTCAAAAAATAACCGTTGCCAGCAATTTCCATAATCTTTTCTGGGCCCATAACCTGTTGAAGCTGCCATTATTAAAGAAAGGACAACCGATGGCCCGGCGACTCTTGACAGAGGAACATGACAAACTTTCCTTCATGAACCGGCAGCAGCACACACCCACTACGAGACTACGCACCGGATGTGACACCACACCTTCCTTTTATTGACAAATGTTCAGATCAATTTACAATCACAGGTGTGAGAGCACAACTTATCAATAACAGAACTTAACACCTTTGAAGTTGGGCTTTATGGAAAAGATATGAACAATTATCTTACACATTGTAGAAACTTATCACTGAATTGTAAGAAAATTTTATGTAGACATAAATTGTTTTTTTTAAATCTGTTTAATGCAAAACTGTCACTATAAGAGGATTTACTGTTCACAAAATTTGCAATGAAATTTTTGAGATTGGGGTTGTTTTAATACGGCAGCATTTCTTTATTTCTCCAAACTAAGATTAGTTAACAAAATATAAGAAATTATTTTTTTCATAAATTATTCAAAAAATCCCACTTCAGATAGCTGAAATATCTCTCTTGTTTTTTAAGCAAAAAAAAAAAAGAATAAACGTGGAAAATGTTTCAGCAGCTTTCGTTTAGTCACAATAGGCTGCCTTGTTGCTATGGCAAGTTACAGTTAAGACACTTCTGAATAATGTCTCATATGTCATTGATGTGAATAAACTTACAGCCAGTCCATTTCCATATAATACCCTAGCTGGATTATTTCAATCGAAATGTACTTCTCTAAGACATGTCATTTTCATAAAGTGACAATCAATCATGGCCAATCACCAGGAGGCAACCAAAGTGTGCAATAATGGCAAGTGCAAAATGCTGTCAAATGTACATGGAGATGGGTTTGGAGCAGACCTACCCTCTGACTCTGGGAATGAATAAGCATTCCTTAATTAGCCCATCAGGTTAAGTGCAAACCTTAATGGGTCTTTCCCAAACTCCATCGTGACACCGTTCTCCAAATATGGCCAAGAAGAAAGTTCCATTAGCAATATTAATACAAGCTTAGTTGATCATTTTCATTCAATTAACTTCTTTCAATTAAATAGATAGCTCGACAATGGAGGTGATAAAAGATGGAGAAGGACGGCTGATGACACGAACCAAACATTAACGTGTTAGGGGTCAGCGGCGTTAAACCAACTGTAAATCCCACTGTTCAATTTGGAAAATGCATTTTCCCTGCTCCTCACTTCTTTAATGGGTCGTTTTAGCTGACAAGAGGCCTTTGAGCAGATCTTTTATGAAAAACTCTCAACGTGCTCCTTGTGTATTCACCACCTCTTGCAGGACGCTAATGTTCTCCTTTTAAATATCCTTAACAGACAAGAACAAAATAACTTAAATGTCGCTTTCTTGCATGAGAAAGAAACAGAGAAAGACAAAATAAAAGAAAGATGAAGGATGAGGCAGGAATTAGGTTTTCTGTCTAATTAGCTGAGTAAATAACCCAAAGGTTGACCTCTGTGGGGCTCCATCTTCTTTTTGACTGCTCATGCATATATAGCTGACTTCCACTAACAGCAATAATCATTACACCTACTCTGCCTTAATGCACAGAGACCACACAACAATTAGACCTAATGATCAAAGTGTACACACTTAGGTATCAATAGAAAAACAATACAATCCCTAAGCTCTAACGCAGGAAGTTCCGTCATACTGACCCATCTGTTTGAAGCCCAGTATGGAGCTACTACTCAAACACTCATTTGGTGATTTAATTTTAACTAGTTCTAAGTAAATTTTAGTTTTTTATCCATAGTACCTAAAAACAAGGTCAAATAGAGTTTTTTACACCCATTTGTTGCAATATTGTTAAATTTTTTCTCATATAAAAATGGAATTTGTCTTAGACATAAACATTTGTAAGCTAGGATCCATTTAAGTGAATTAATAAGATGTCCTAATGCAGTCTAAATCCTAAAAATTCATCATTTTATATGTACCGGTATTATTGTTCATTTGACAAATGCAAGTGTGTTTTGGTTAAGTGCAGGTCTCTTATTATGCTATATTTTATAAAACTGTCTAGAAAGAACCAGGAAGGTAAGCTAATTTGCAAAAAAAAAAACTCAAAAGCTTTTTAATGTAATTGAGAAAGTTAAACTGAATATTTTACAGTTAACATTGTGAACTAATAAACCTGGGTGCTAAACAACAGAGCTTTTAAAACTATAAACACAGACTACAGGGTCTATCTATACAGTAGTTTAAAGTAACAAGGAAAAGCTCAAGTTTATTCGTTCAATGATGTTTTAGTTTTAATAAGTTGGATTAAAGAAGAGGAAAAAAATCAAGTGAGTAACAAGAGAATCAATCCATCCATTATCTTCTACCTGCTTAGGTGAAATGTAAAGTAGCATTGCACATCTTACCTTGAAGAGCTGCACCCAGCGTTTCTGCTCGGCCTGGATACGCTGCTGAACCTCAGTGTTTGTCTTGACGCCAACGCTGCGGAAGGCAGCCATGTACTCCTCTCTGTGCTCTGCTTTGGTCTCGGGATAGGCCAGCTTGATGATTCCCAGACATGCATCTCTCAGACAGCGAGACAAAGTCACCAGTTCTAACAGCGTGAAGGGCATCATGGAGGACTGTACATGACCTGTTCAGAGGAAGAACATGTTCACAGTCTTCGAACTGACACTGATGCAGGAGATGTTAGCAGCTATTTACAGTAAACTGTATATCTGCAAAATCAAGCTTAATTGATAAATAAGTCTTGTACCTTCCATTTCATGCCCAAAAAATTCACTGTCATGCACCGAGATCAGAGAATGACTGAAGAGAGAGCTGAAGAGATAGAAGAGGGGAATGATGCGGTTCGAGTCTTCAAATGACATTGGAGAACCTCGTGAGATCAGCTGTAGCAGCGGCACCATGGAGCTGAGGAGGCAAACACAGAAAAGTAGAAACCAACGTTAAGAAACATAATGTCTGAAGACATAAAACTTGTTGAAAGAAAAAAAAGATTTATAGAACATTAACATTAAAACTCACCCAGTAATCATTTTAGTTTTCATGGATGTTATCAGGTACCACAGATGCCTCAGGAAACGTGCATTGAAAGCTAAACTGTACAGAAGTCTGCAGTCACAAAGACACATAAAACAGAAATATTTGCTTTGATTAAACATGGATCAATATGAAATACTTTTCAGCTATTTCAAATGATACAGCCAGTGTGAGAAGCAATAAAATTACTCTCAGCCAAACTGTCTGCAATGTTGAGATTGTTAACTTTGCCCGGTTTACAAGAGGACACACACTCAAAAAAGAAAAAAAAAGAATGAAAGGAGGGAGGGGAGTAAACAACACTGTAAACCAACATTTTTGTTATAGAATTTTCTTGGCCTTTCCCTCCTTTTACACTTTGCGAGAACCAAAGGGAGATTAAATGAGCCATTAAGCTTTATTTAGGCGAGGCACCTTCCATTAGTAAACTAGTTGTTGGCGAGGGTGCCCAGCTCAGGTCATAAACAGCTCCCATGGCTTCCTGCTGGAGCCCCATTTAACTTAATGGTCAGGGAACCAAGACAATGGAGGAGGAGGGGCACCCTTGGTCCTTGCTGTGACCCCTGAGCACTAGTGTGCTTCCACACTCACAGCAAATTACGTGATAACACTGAGAAGCACCCACATGCCTTCCTATAGTCGCACTCAGTGGATTGTGGCACCAAGGTGTGAAGCTTCTTTGTGTTCAAATGTGTGTGCATTTGTGAATACTTTTAAATTGCATGGCTTTTCACACCATGGGTAAACACAGGTGACAATAATGTGGTAAGTAAGCTAAAAAGCTAAATAAGGTGCCCCTGCATATAAACAGGGTCTTGTCCATGAGTGACAGTTCTGACAGCTACAAGGATTCATGATAGAGCAGCAACATGTAATCACATTAGAGGAGAAGAGTAAAGTTCAACAGACGAAACAAATCAAGAGTTAAGAATCCCACCATCCAATCTACCAAAATTACATTTAAAAAAAATCCCAAAATGAAATTGAACATTAGGAGCAGACTGTCAAGCTAACCTCGGGTAGGCTTGAAAAATGGTCGGTGTTGAGCTCAGACCATCTGTCAGTGCAACAAGGCTCAGAAGAGAAGCAGAGAGTAGCGCTGGGGGCTCATAACAAGTCAAGCGGGTGTGTGATTGAAATGAGAAACAAAGCACTAAATGCCAGCTGACATGCTGATTTACAGCCAGAGAGAACCCAAACTCCCATTTCAATCATGAAATGAATCACTAATAAACAAAGTCAAGACATCAGAAGGGGTTGTGCGTATGTGTGTGAAAAAGTGTCTTGATAAATGATGCCTGAATCATTTCATTCTGCTGTGATGAAAGAACCACTGATCAGCAGAGAGAAATAACAACTCGGGTCAGATTTGCTACCACAAGGTACTGCATGAGCAGGTTTTTACCCTGATGCTAATTAGTTTCACAAACTTAAATTAACATGGTAAACATTGTTATTTTATGACAATACAAAAATCACAGCAACCCCTCAAAAGTAAATGTAGATCCCTTCAATTAGCAGAAACCCGTTAGCAGCTGAGTGTCACGTTGTGTGAAACCAAACTATCAAAGTAACATTACACCAAATATCTAACTCTGACAATTAACTCTGCAGATAGGTGGATTTAGGAAGTTCACTTGAAAATAATTCATCTGTGGAAAAAAAGCAAGCAGAAGGCAACTTATTAAGATATTTTACATATTTATTAAAAAGGCAGTGTGCTGGGCTGAATTCACAACCTCTACTTTTTTTACTGTAAGTGCAGTAAATCAGGACCGGGATGCAATTTGCTCCCCTTAGCCTCTTGTAAAACTATCCCATCCACTCCTGCAGTGATTAATCTTTCTCAGTGAGCTAATTATTTTGTACAGATATCCAATAATGATGGAAGACGAAGGGCAGGATTTATGATAAAAGTGGAGAAGAGAAGGAAGCTGTTAAAAAAAAGGAAGACAACTGAGAAGATGAAATTCTCTAAATTTGACAAAAAAACCTGTTTTTAGCTGAAAACTGGACAGACTTGATTCTTCCTGTAAATATGTATTCAAATTCAAAAGTACTTTATTCATCCCAGAGGGAAATTAGGTTCGGATCATCTTATTCAAGAGTTACACACAAAACAAACATGCTACTGATTCAAAAGCTAACTAACAGAAAACATTGTTCACTTGATATGAATCTTATTTTCCTTTTTTACACCTCACAGACTAGTCATCTGACAGCTACTGGCATCACTAATAATTAACCCTAGAAGGTTGACCAACCATGAAGCCCAGTCTAGCTCACTTCCTGTTTGTCAATGCACCATCCAGCCCCCACACCATCCCTGACATCCAAGCTCTAATGTAATCAACCAAAAAAAGAGCTAATTTCCCTTATCCAGAACTGACAGCTTCCCTGACATGCCTGTATCTTCTACCGGTTGTAAATGCCAGTGGGTGTGGACTGATGATAACTGCCTGCCTACCATTATTTACATCACTGCTTGCAGTGCAGAAACACAAAGACACCGTTTCCTCTTCAATCAGGTAAGTGTGTAAACAAGCTGATGGGATGCAAGGTTGATCTTGACAAGATGTGTGAAATGGTTTGATATAAATTTTTAAAAAGGTCTTAAATTCATTTTTGTTATTATTTAATGCCTGCTTCACTACAAGATTCACCATATTTACAACAGACCAATGACCCATCTGCACTATAAAGGATTACCTACATCTCTGCAACATTTGATGAATGAACAATAAATTTCGTTTAGGTGCTGCTTTCAGTGGTTTCATCCAAAACTAAAGCCTCTCACGCGTTTTGTTTTTGTACCTGACTTTTGGCACCATTAGACGATGCTGCACCATAAGAGTGTGACAAATGGACGCCATCATGGTGAAAACCTCCTCACTGGCTGAGTCCCTCCACACAAGGTTCAGTAGGGCGTTCGTTTGTTGTTTCATGTCCAGCTTGCGAACACATTCCTCGGTTATCAGCTGCACAGAAATCCGGCTGTCATCCTGGTAAAAATACAAAACTGTAGTTTGAAGGACTGGAATTGCAAATATGGCTATGTTCGTAAAAAATAAATGATATGTATATATATTTAACAGTGTAAGAATAAGTAGAAGTGCACTGAAAGTAAAGTAAAACAAAATAAACCCTTACAGTAAGCATTATGATCATACCATCTCTTGTACACAAGATGCCTCATCAAATAAATCAGGAATAAAAACTTTAATTTATTTAACAAAAAGGCTGATGTTTATATAATGTGATGATGTCTTCACCTGCATTGGCAAAGAGTGGAGGTTAGGATCATCATCATCCTCAGAGTCGCTGTTCACTTCTGGCTTGCTTGTGTTTTCTGACACAGGCAGCAGTGGAAGCAGCGTCTGCAGAGCTTGAAGGTACAGCAGGTGACCCTCCTCTGATAGTGAGTCTATCAACACACACACATCATTACTGTACACTACACCTGATTCTGACTCTCTCTCTGTGAAGTGTTCATGTGTAGAAAGAGAAGATGCACAGTTCACACAGCTCCTAAACGAGGCACTTACTTAAGCAGTTCTCCCCTGCAGAAAGGACAAAGTAAAAGAGCCATGGCGCCTGGCTCTGTGCTGCTGAAGAAGAGGAAATTGTGGCCTGAAGGGAGCTCAGGAAGGCCTCAAATGGAAATAAGAGACAGCGGTCTGATAGTGCCGGGATAAAAAAGTGAAATATCTGCTCGGTAAACGGTGCAGAGATGAACTCCTCGGTAAAAGCTGCAAACACAAACTGCCTACCAAAAAAAAACAAACAAAAAAGTTGTCAATGCACTGTGAAAAATGTTACCAAATGGAAACAAAATTCTGATCAATATACTGTTGGTTAGCTAAACAGTTTTAACACTTTTCTGGATTTTTTTTTTAGTTCACAAGTCTGCCAATATTGCCTCTCTAAATAAAGCAGCTTTGTTTAGCCCAGTCACACATCGGCGGGTCAAGAGAGATAATTAACTGTTAGAATCAATGTGTAGACAAGTTTCTCCCGCCTAGCATTTCTTCAAAAAAGAAAGGAAGTCCTCCTGTCTTTTGTTATTAGGAATGTCTCAACCTGAGAGCAAACAGTCTGATTTTCTGCACTGCAGCAAACAGGCAAGTCTGGGGACTTTTATGGTATTTTGTCAATGGTCTCTGAAACAATTACTGCTTCACCAATGACTAAAAAAGGGACAAAGACTGCTGCAGTTTGTCTGATTAATTTAACAGATATGGTTAAAGATTTCACTGGAGACTAAAACATTTAGTATCTGCAAGTACACACTTATCTTCAGTAGTGTTTATAGTAGATAATGTGGGGGGGTCTGCAGACATGGCTAGCTTGTGAGACAAATTTTCCACAAACACGTCAAATAATTTAGTAAGTTCATATTTTCCCAACACTTTTAAATATTGCCTAAATTATTAGACTATTTAGGAAAAAAATGGGATTAAAATACAAATAAGATGTAATTAAGCAGTTAAGCTTTTAGATTTGATCCTAACACTTTTCATTCTCTTTCCTCCACCTGGGTATTTTCTTTATATGAGGGGTATTTTCTGTGTGTACCTTGC
This sequence comes from Anablepsoides rubrolineatus, assembly GCA_031762495.1. Lineage (NCBI taxonomy): Eukaryota > Metazoa > Chordata > Actinopteri > Cyprinodontiformes > Rivulidae > Anablepsoides > Anablepsoides rubrolineatus. The sequence goes on from JARVGW010000323.1 coordinate 9,614,619, forward strand.
GCCTGTTGTGCAGGAGGAGTAAGTAAAGTGCAGAGGTTTGAGGATGTGCTCCAACAGTGTGCTTGCCAGAGGAATAGAGGGAGTGTCACTGTACTCCAGACTGCAGGGGAGTCTGTGATTTACAAGAATGTACAGCGACCTGTAGTATCCTGATGAAAGGCCAAAAAGAAAAGTTAGACTTTAGAATGGAATGTTCAGGTAAGTTAAGCAAAATGCAAGACATGTTTGATGTTGTGATTATAAAACTTCAAGATGTGCAAGTTGAGTCCATCCCTCTTTAGGGCTAATAATGGATCTTTTAAAAAATCTTTGTGAGCAGACATAATGCTGAAAACTAAACAGATGCTATATCAGAATAATTTTTAGCGGCCAAATATTCTAGAAAAAAGTTGAGTTAATGTTTGCCTGGCCTCATCCACAGAGTTGTACAAAAAAATAATAATTAAACACTTCGGTTGGCTCTCCCCAACAATTCAGTCAGGTATTTAATGTTTGCAATGTTAGTTTTGTTTTTTATTTCTGCAAACTACTAAATAAATGCAATTGTAAAATAGCCAGCCCTCAAAATATATATTTCTTCATTTATTGCAGAAACAATAAATTAAAGCTCATATTGGAAGCCATTAAAGCAACAACATATTTTTTTAAATACTTTTATTCCCAATAAGTAAACTACAACAGAGACAGCTTACCTTTTTGAACCATATAGTGCAAAATCTGCTCGAGTAAAGAAGCTACATAGTTAGCATCTGGAATAATAGGAAGATAGGTTTTCTCTGTAGAAAAAATTTCTAGCATGCGCATGGGAACTGCAACATTTAAACTTTCGTCCATGCAGTTCTGCAGGAGCCTGAGAAGTAGAGACAACGAGTGAGTTAATGTTGGCTTATTCTTCTTTAAATAATAATCCCAACAATTTAATGTGTGTTTATGCTAATATTCACTTAAAGAACCATACCTGCAACAGAAGCCCAAGATTCTTTTGATCTGAAACATACACGTTTGTCTCTGCGGGCCAACTAACAGCTTCACAAACTGACTGTTGTGCTTCACCAGGTTCTGGCATAACCATACCTGCAGAAATAAGAAAATAAACTGTTTTAGGACCTACACATGCACCAACAGGTTATAAGAGCATATTTGAAATTACTTGTTACTAACTTAAGTTACTTGTGCCATGTGATCTTACCAATCTATGCGCATCCACATTTTGTCTATAAAAAAATATAAGCCGTCTTGATAAGAGGCAAAGAGCAGCACCATCCATGACATGCTGAGCTCCCCCTGCTTGTGACTGGCTGGCACACTCATCAAACTTAGCCCTCTGAGTGGCATACTGTTGAAACAAAGAGGGAACCAAAAAAAAGTTTTAAAAAAAATCAGTAATTATAATATCAGAGGATGCTCCACTCTTCAAACAACATGCAAAATACAAATAATAAATAAACAAATTAGGTACGAACTTGTTTATCCTTACATCCAGTATGTAATAGAATGTAAACTAGATTTCCTACTTTTTCTAAGTTACGAGTGACCAACAATAATAAAGCAATTTTAAGCATCCACCCATCAATGAGCAAAGATTTTAAGACTTCCCTCTCTCCAGCTACATTCCTCATCTCATCTCAGGAGACACCAAGGCACTCTAAAGACATGCTGATGACAGTTTCAACAGCGAGTTCTGAGTCTATCCTGAAGCCTCCTCCACGTTGACTCAAACTATTTGAACTCAAAAATGCAAAAACTCTACTCTGAGCTGCTTTTAAGAGACTGAGACCCTCTGTCCATATGAGTAGAAACAAATAAAGACATAC
>JARVGW010000323.1:9746182-9760299 GCA_031762495.1 Anablepsoides rubrolineatus
TTATCTTCCCGCAGACACAAATGTGCACACATTAACCTCATATGTACTGTAACTTGCTCCAGTCGAGAAATATTGCTCACTGTGCTGCCATGAGTTAGCAAATAATTGCTAGTCAGGGGAGGAGGTAGCTTATAATATGCATTGGGAATTTTAATCTTGACTTTTAATAAGCCTTTGACCTTCTTGCGTCTGTAGCCTATAATTAGAAATTCTGGCTGGGCCAGATTGACAGAATACTGTGTCTTAGAGGAGGTAAAACCTTGTGTGACTGCGGTCAGCAGACCTTCTAAATCATGTGCCGGCATGAGAAATGTTTAATCTAACAAATTGGTTTCTGTTTCCTCTCTCTTCTCTTTTTATTCTTTCATGCAGTTGGTGTTCTGAATATGGAGGTGATGTCATCGTCTCATCCTTTTAAGAGTGACTGTGAACCATATTCTGAGAGGGGAAGGCAGAAAATTAGGACCTAATGGTCTCTCCTCCTTCGGCCAAATCTAATTTCGCCCTTATCGTCTCCAACTTTAACAGCCCCATTCAGCTTGCTGGACTTTAACTGTTGATTTTCCTGTGTGTGCTTTTGCATATGTGTGAGGTTATTTATCAAACTTAGCTGCAGCGACTTCTATTACTGCTATTATCAGCATGCAGGTGACCTAATTTGAACTCCCTTCAAATGGCAGCATTTGCAGTCCTCTCATTTAAAGACATGAACTCTCTCGTTCTTCGAGCTTTTGTTATCTGTCAGGCTGCACTAAATTTAGAGTTTATTTACCTAATGTCCTTGCTGGTGTGTCCTTGCTAAATGAAGGCGAACAGGACTGTCACCATCTAGAGGACAGCACTGCCCACCTCCTCAGGAGTTGATGGATAGGCCCAGGGATGTGTGTGCATGAACAGAAACAGCGAAATATGCGTGTGCAAACTGAGTTGTGAGTTGTAGTAATCTACTTAGATCTTGTGGTACAGGAATCAGGGTGCATGACCAGCCATCACAACAGGCCTGTGTACCTCCAGTCATACAGGTATTTGAGTTTGCAGCCTGTGAAGGTATTCAGGCCTCTGTATAGCATAGTGGTATTTGCAGCTTTGCTGTTTCAGTGTGCCAGTGTTGAGCGCTACACAGTCCTATGGATCAGTGCCTCTGTATGGATCCCTCCGAGGAGCCTCTTGTTCCTTTAACATTCCAGGTACATCCACACCAGCTCCTTCCTGTCGCTCCCCCTTGTGTGGCGCTGATTGACAAGCGTCCGCTTCTCTCAGGCGCATAATCAATCTGCTAATTGGTGTCGGAGGGTCGGTTGCTGTTGAAGCGTCTCCTGCTCTTTCTTTGCCTAATTTATCTTTGTCACCGTCAGCCTCACAAGCTACATTAGTTGGGAAAGTTCAGCCTCTGCAGAGCCTTGTCTCCCTCTTGCTCTCATACACAGTATGTTTCTGTGCTTTGTTCATTTCAAAAAAACTGCAATACATCACACAAAAGAGTAAATGTTAGTCTTGCACTGTTTCCATGGGTAACCGCGGCTCAGTAGGTAGAAAGGGGCGAGCAGGTCAGTCTCCCTATGTGGGATAATTGGTGAAAACAATGTGCTTTATCATAATTCAGCGCAACAAAAAAAGCATAGAAGCAGAAAGACTTATAATTAGCAAGAAAGCCTCTTAGAGTTGTTGATTATGTCGAATACAATCCGATAATAAGCAGATATTCAAAGAGAACCTCATATGTGGGAAAGCGAACAGAACTAAAAAGCATGTGAATACCCCCAGAGGCACGACAGGCGCATGTACGCCTGCAGAGAGCCAACTGAGCCCTCAAAACTCTACTTCACGTCTGATTTATTCACAGGTCGCTTCCACCCAGGGTGCCAATCAAGTCCTGATTAGACACCACCGACTCGCTGATGATGGTTCAGGCTGGAGCAGCCGTGTCCGCCGGCTCGCCGAGCACGCCAGATTGATTGCTGCTTTGAGCCACGTTAATATCTGCAAATGAGATAAGACTCATGAAGACTTTTTTTTATAAATCGGCTGTAGTTTAACACTTTGAAGCAGGTACAGAGGAGTGTTGGTGAAAGGAAAGGAAAAGCACTGGCTTGCTCTTAGATTTGTGGATTAGGCCCTCAGTGCCCCCTGTTGGCCCCCAAATCATCTGTTGATCCTCTTACATATTGATGCTCTACATTTGTGAGGAAAAGCTCCAAATCATATTAAAAAACACAGAACAATCTGCTCACTAACAAATATAATCATTTAAGATGATTCATTAACATCAGCTGAAGCTTTTTGTTCTACATTTTTTATTGTACTTTTAAATTATGGCCTTAGACAGTTCCTCTTTTTTCTTATTTTTATTTTTATTTGGTAATACACATTAGCAGAATTGCAGTTCTGATGGAGGTGGAGAATTACGAGAAGCAGCAGGGGGAAGTTTATACTGTTCTTCAAGTCCTACATGTCTTTTAATATGACAAAAGCAGCAGCAGTGCACTGATACTCTCATTGAAGTCGTTTGCTTTCTCACTTTTCACTCTTTTTTTCCCCCCGTTTATGTCCTGTGTTCTTAAAAGCCTTAAATGCAGCTGCCATCACCTCAGTAAATGTGTGTTAACAACCTTCATTTCAACAACGGCAGCACTACCAGGAGGCTGTTTTATGAAACGTCTTTGGAAATCAACCCATGTACATTACTGCTGTCTTTTATGTGCTCGTTGCTCCTGTGTTACGGCATTAAATGCCTTTTCAATGAAAAAGGTGAAGCCAAATAGAGTGGCATTCCCCTTTATTTCTCCATTAGTTAAAGGAATAGTTTGAACATTTTTGGAGTGAGGTCCTGTGGGAAGGTTATGAACAGTTAATATCTTACCTGTTGTAGATAGCATTTAATTTTAATGCTAGAAGGCCTTAACATTGCCATCACTTGTGAACTGCACTATAATTTACATTGATTTCTATGTTGATGTACAAATACCAACAGCAGCAGCGAGATGTAGTATTCTGGTGCGGCCCGTGTTACTCCCAACAGGAAAATCATAGAAAGATTGTTCAAAGTTAGTTATTTATTGATTATTTTTATATGCATTTATTGATTATATACATATATTTCAATCAAAAAATAAAATCAAGAGGCAGCAGCACTACTTGATCGAGCTCCACTAATACCTGTTTGTGTGTGATGTGGGCGTCTGGCTCGTGTGTCATCAGTGTGAAAAATAAAGGATTATTGGTTTATAAAATAATAACGGAACTTTCTCAAAAGTCCAGTAAAATGCTGCAGGTCTCTGGCAGCTCGGGTCTTCAGTAGTCTTCAGTATTTTAAATGTTATTCAGAGTTATTAACGTTTATTATTTAGAACTTCTTAAATTATAATTCATAAATATGCCATGTTTTTAGTTTTATTGTAAAATATATATATATTTAAAATGTGCATAGAGCAGCTTTCAGTCATTCTGTCTTAAGATAGATTTGCTTATTATTTGGACAAGTTTAGATTTAAAAGCTTATTTCGCATTAATGCATCGCTTTGGCTGCAAATTCTATTAGCAAACGTGTCTATTTGTTTTAAATATGTCAGTATATTTGATAAATTACAGCTTATATTTGTTGACCTTTTGAGTTAATCCTCATATTGTAATTTGTAGTATGTCCATATGATATAAAGTATGAAACCTTCAGCAGGTAACCTTTGCTCAGTCCGTCTCCTGGGTTTCTTCCCTCCACTCTGTTTTTGTTTCTTTTCTTGCAGGTCCTGGTGTTGCTTTTGTGATGTTCTATCCTCAGCAAAATCTCATAACTCATGACAATTGTGACAAACTCTCACAGTCACTGAGGTTTCACTGCCATTAGAACTTTTTGACACCTATTTGAGATTCACTGTCTGCTTTTATGGACGCTGGCAGCTCTCATTGCTTGTCTGTATTTCAGGAAAATGCACTCACGGTAGCAAATTCGAAACATTTTTGAGTGCTGAGCTGCAGTCTGGTTGGCAGCTCACTTGACAAAGTAGCAAGTGGGTGAGTTTTTGCACACCGTTCTGTCAGTTTTCAAGGAGCTCCTCAAGTGGAGGACATGGTCTCATCTTCTCACAGCAGCCAGGATCTTCTAAAATGTAAAAAAACAAGTCAGTTTCTGAAAGCTAGATGAGATAAAGAAGGATTGCAGTTTGTCAAAAAAGCATTTGTAAAAAGAAAACCACAAAAGAAAAGTATGCAACGAGTGACCATGATGTGTAACTTTCTTCTGCAAAAGGATGTGAGGTGGTGTAAAAAGGGATCCGAGGTGGGGAAACACCTTTCCTGCGAGAACCAAACATAAACATCAATTCTGAGGAGCCCTAAACAATAATCAATTTGCGCTACTATTAAACAATAAAGGCCCTGAGCGTGATAATCTCTGTGGGCCCGGCTGCACTGCAGAGCGCAGCCATCGGCTCCAGTATGAGCAGGTCGGTTTCCTGTGCTTTTGATCTGCAGGCAGAACACGTCTTCACAAAGCTGAAACATAATGTACGATTTAAGATTATGTTCAAATATACACGGCACTAAAACAACCTTCAGTTCACTCCTCAAACACCTGCGCCGTCTGCTCTGTGATCCCCTCACCTGTGATCTAAGCCTTTTATAAACCTGCAGCCGTGCAGTGGAAAGAAGGTTCAACCCCGTAAACTCCTCCCCCTGTGTCTGACGGGGCAGCCGTCCTCTGAGGCAGTAAAGATAAAGGATGAGGAGTTTCCCACCTGGAGACAGGAAGTGGGTTTAAGTTCACCTACAACTGCTGCAGACAAACATAAACACTCCTTAGAGCCTATTTGGACCAATTTGGAGAAGAAAACCAAAATCCAAAGCAACAGTTAAACCAATAAGGTGTAACCTTCTGTTATTAACACAAAGAAATATGCTTTTTGGGGACCTGCTCAGACATGCCCCAGCAGTCCCCTTTTTTTCCTCCATACATCCCACCTAAAGTAATGCTCCAGTTCCTCGTTTGTACTTTTGAAATGTATTTAGTGCTCTGGGTTTTATTTGCTGTGGCAGGACAGGATTAGCTCGGGCTTACTGAGCTGTGCACAGACGGAGCAAGAAGGAGAGGCAGCCTTTAGACTTGTGAACTTTGGTGGAGTGTGAAAAAATGTGCCTCGCCTCGGCTTGTAAATCAACAACTGTGGCGAAAAACTTGAGTAGTATATACAAGTTCACCATGGTTTGTTAGGAGAGCTTGTATACCCCAACTAGTGTTTTTTGTTTTGATAATCACTTAGTTAAGTAGAAATTCTGGTTATCTATACATTACTGGAGTATTGATTTTTTTTAGCTTACTTTTTACTTCTACTCCTTACATTTCCACACAATTATCTGTACTTTTTACTCCTTAAATTAAAAAAAAGCCTAATTCCTCCCATTTCATTTATGTTAGTTTTCATTCTGGCTTGTCATTGTTCAAAAAATCTATAAAATTATCCAGTAAAATCGCACCTCCTGTTTAGAGTAAATTTGAATATATACTATTCTGACACCCTATTGGTTTGTACGATACATCACACAAATCATGTTAGCAGGACATGTAGCCTAGTAAGATGACCATGGCAAAGAGCAATAAACAGAGATTTAACCTAGTGCATCCCAAACACTGACATTTTAATATAACATTATTGTCATTATGAACATAAGAAAAATGCTTTTTTTTTGGGGGGGGGGGGGGGGGTCACTCCATAGGCCCTTTTGTCACTGCCTATGCTTGTGGATTTAATATAAACTCTTAGTCAAATTTACACACAGACCTATCTTTAAAATAAAAGACAATTCAATTTGAACAATCTCAAAGTCAACCATGTATTTTTTTGAAATAAAGATAAATCTATCAAAAAGTGTTTGCCTCGACGTGACCACAGAGCGATGCTCACAACTCTCCTCTGCTTCACTGTGAACGTGTGCTGGGGATGTTTACAGTTGTCATCTGTCCTATATCTCTAACCCATCTTCTATTTTAGATTTCAGTGCAAACAGGTGATATAGTAGCCTACATTTTACTCTCTAATTCAGAGGTCTTCAACCCTGTTCTTTGTGATCCACTGTCCTGCATGTTTTAGCTTTGTTCCCTGCTTTGGCACATCTGATCCAAAGAATTAAATGACCTCCTCAGAATATCATTAAGTTCAGCAGAAGACTGTCAATCACTTATTCATTTCAGGCTAAGCATCTAAAACATGCAGGATAGTGGGTCATGAAAAATAAGGTTGAAGACATCTGTTCTATTTTTTTATTTAATTAATTTTTTTGTAAACACTTGGGCATTTCTTATCTGTGTAACAAAAACATTAAGATTGACAGCAGAGCAAGAATAAAGCATGGCCTCCTCTGTGAGGTATAGCTTTGCCTCACTTGCAACTAATAAACACAATACACTGCCTTTTCTATTAAATTCATAATAAAAATAAGAAGGCATATTAGCTAGAGTGCATTCAGCTTTATTTGTGGCTTGACTTGTTTGAACAGAAAACAGGTGAATTTAAGAATTTTGATATTAAATAATTCAGATGTCATGAGTTACACAGAATATACATTTATCAAAAATCAAACACAAACAAGATACAAATTTGTTGAGAACAGATTACCTAAAAATAAATCATGCAGCCTTAAATAGCTCATCATTCATCAGGTTTATAGTGTGTTGACAACCACCTGGTGGGAAAAAAAAGAAAAGAAAAGAATTGGTATAGCAGGGTGACTTGGCTCTAATGCATCAGGTCGAACCATCGTTGGACAGAGAATCATTTCCATCTGCAGTAATAAAAAAGATTTTTTTATAAGCCAAATAATATTTTTAGGTTAGAAAAACAATAAGCTTCAGCTGCTGGGAGCTCAAAGACTTCATCTTTATTTCACGTTGTCAGTTATAGTGTTCAGCCTTTTTCCATTATTTGAGTTTGACTGTTGTTATTAGGTGTCTTCATTTTTGGATTTTACTTTGGACAAAAAACTTAAACTTAAACCTTGTAATAAAGAATGTACAAAGGGAATGCTATTTTGGTTCTGATCGGGATCATATTGAAGAAAAATAGTATTAGCTTCACTTTCTTTAGACTAATTTTCCTAAGGGTCATATTATGGTTCAAGTTCAAGAATCTTTATTATCTCGAAGGGCAATTTGTTGTACAGCCAGTAGACATAAAAACAACTAAACAAAAACATTTATACACAAAAATCACAGATGTCCGTTAAGGAATTTACCTGCTGCTGGGATAAATGAGTTTTTAAATCTATTTGTCCTGCATTTGGTCAACTGATACCTACGTCCAGATGGAAGCAGCCTGAACTCACCATGGAGTGGGTGATCAGGATCTGCCAGAATAAATCTGGCCTTTTTCACTGACCTGACCTTGTGTAGGTCAGTGAGATTTTGAAGGTCAATTCCAGCAATTCTGCTGCACATCCTGACAATCCCCAAGAGTTTGTTTTTGTTCTTACATGTTGAAATGCCAAACCAGCAGATAAAAGTAACGGTTGAAAGAGACTCAATAAAACACGAATAAAACATTCTCATAAAAGTAGAATCAACATTAAAACCACAGAGCTTCTGATAAAAATACATCCTCTGATGGGCCTTCTTACACAGTAAGTTCACGTGGGCATCAAAGTCAGTTTGTCATCCAAAACAATTCCAAGATATTTATATTGGTTCACAATCTCAACAGCTTCACCATTAATAATCACAGGAGCGGCAACCAAAGAGTCTTTTCTAAAATCAATGACCATCTCCTTCGTCTTTGAGACATTTAACTGTAAAAAAGAAGATTGACACCATTCAGTGAAGTCCCTGACCACCGGCCCATGGTCAGGATCATCACTGCTGAGAACAGACAGGATGACAGAAGCATCAGCAAACTTTAAAATGTGACGCTGTGGATACAGACTGCGACAGTCGTTTGTATATAAAATAAATAAATATGGGTAGCTAAGCACTGCTTATTTTTTAGTTTGGTTATAGTAATTTTATAACTCTTTAGCCAAGCTCCAGTTAGAGCCAATCTTGGGTCACTTCATCACTTCTCACACATCAAAGGAGTTTTAATGTTGACCAGTTCGCTATAACTTTTTTTTTTTTTGTTAGGGTCACAAACAGAAGCTGTTGCCATGTAAGACAATTAACCTCAAGCCCACACAACCATGCTGGCTAAACAAATCATAAAAATAGGTATGAGAGCCCAACTTTTTATGAAGCTGCTATAAAAAACGGATTTGGTCCTTTCATGATTTTGTTCGTAGACTTCCTGCTTGTTAAAGGAAATGATTGAAGATGTCTGGAGGTGGAGCTTGTTATTCAGGGTGTTGAGGTATGTGCAGCAGGAGCCATTGTGGTGTAGCGCAGTCTGGGTGCTAATCAAACTCATCCCTCGGCGCGGTGTTTGATATTTACCTTCAGCGCTGACTCCTTCTACTTACTTAGGCTCTTCAGGCTTTTGACTCTTAAACACTGTCCTCTATGATCTGTTGACACAAACAGGCTGCTCTGTGATTCAGTCATGCTGAATAAAAGTTATTATTCCCACTGTTACACCTAATCTCACATATATCCGTTGAACCACTCTGGAGGAAGTTGAGTCTTTGTTGGTTTTCACATTTGACATGTTTATCTGATTTGTTTGCAAATTCGCCCCGTCCTGTATTATCTTTGCTTTAGATTATGACTGGAAAAAAAAGATTAATTTCTTTCAATATGGCAAAAAAAGACTAGAAACAATTCTTATGTATTTTTATTCACCACTGTGTGCATGCACAATGTCATCTGTAATTAAAACATGTAATGTTGAGAAGAAAACAATAAATGATTAAAATGAAACAATTGATGCTAAAAATAGACAAGATTCAAATGGTTGTAGCACACATATAGCCTCACACTATCTGCATGATATCATCAAATCTCTTACTGACAAAGATCTGTGTTAATCCAAAGCCACCCATCAGTCAGATTTGAGGCACAGCTTCCTTGTTCCTTCTAAGCAAAAACTTTGCTCAGCAGCTGCAATAAAGTCTGAATGAACAACTCAAAATAAGAAGAACACAGGTTGTTGTGAAGCTGATTGATATCAGGTTTTATTTAACACCAACTGTGAGTCCACACTGTGCACACACTGTGCACCATCACTCCCTCTTTTGTCTGTATTAACATATTAGTATTGGATCTTCATCAGATTGGATTAAATTAGAGAAAGATAAATTTATGATGAAGAAAAGCAGAATTTGAGAAAATGCATTTTCAGTAAAAATGCTGCTGAGTGGCAATGACTGCTGAAATTTGGTGAAGAAACTGAAATAAATATAAGGAAAACACTAGGTAAAGGCCAAATGGAGCTAAATCCAAGCTAAAAGTAGAAAAGCTTAGCTAGAATCTAAAAGTAGCAAGAGACTAGCTAAAAGCTAGACACAGCAAATGTTTAGCTAAATGTTAAAGGTACAAATTAGAGCTAGAAGCTAAAGGTGGCAAACTGTATCTAAAATCTATAGTAAAAACTTGACTAAAAGCTAATAATAGCAAAATGCTAGCTAAGAGTAATGAAAGTAGCTAAAAGTGTGTTTTTGCTACTTTTGTTTTATAAATAAAATTTGGAAACATTTAGGGAAACAATAGGCTGAATGCTGACTCAGCAGTTATTCTTTGTTAAACAGTCTATATTTAAAATAGGGCTTTGATTTGATGACAGACAGAACGTTTCTTCAGATATCATTATCATCAGAAATGAGAACGAGCTGATTGAGAAGAGGAATGTCTGAGCAGCACGTTTGCGTATCTGCAGTGACTCAGACAGACTGGTGGTTATGCGGTCGGCACGGGTAGTGTAGTAGCCTGCTAACGGGGCGTGATTGAAGCTTTCCTGCTGTTTGTTGTGTTCCTATCCCTACATTGTTTTTTTGTTAGAAGGGAGTTATTACCACCATTTTTGTAGCCAGAGGTGAAATGGCACACACTCCAAGCACTCAGGGCTCATTAAAGAGATAGAATCAGTGTCCTCACTTTAATGAAAGCAAACCCAGAGGAGTTCATGTTGAAGCAGATTGCTCATCTCTGAGAAGTATATTTGTACAGCCGAGCACTTTCAGATCATTGTGAATCAGTTTGGTACATTAATCATTTATATTCGGTTTCTCAACTGTATGTCTTCAAGTCATCCAGGGTGTTTTAACTCAGTCTTTCCTGAAAGCTTCAGATCAAAATATTGTGGTATAAGCATTATTTCTGAAAACATATTTACAGCAGCATCTGAGCTTACATTTAGTCTTGTAGCCACTCAGGATATTGATATAGTTACTGTGACAAATGCTCTCAAATTACATTTTATCATTAAGAGAGAAAGAAAGATCAGAGTTCCTCATAAAAGTCCAGTCCAGCTAATGTAAGCATTGAGTTATCCAGATTATAGTCTGCCAAAAATAAAAAGTAGTTTGCTGTTGTTAGAGTTCCTTTTTGGTTCAAGCATTTAGAATTTATTTTTAAAAGATCTTTATGACAAATCTGATATTGGGGCTTTGAGAAAAGGGACATAAAAGCTGTTGGGTCTAACAAAAGATGGCTCTGAATCAGAAAGTCACAACTCAATTTGATTTCTGACTCACATCAATATTGATTCATACCAAGCATACCAAGCGTATGAAAGAGAAAAACCAAATATTTTCATTCCCATGGGAGAAAACTTGATACATTTTTAAAAGGTCGCTTCTGGATTTTGTCAATCAGAAACCTAACCATTCTTTCTTTATTTGTTTTTGTCCAAAAAGTAATTGTATATAAGAACCCAAAAGCAGGTTGAAAAGGTGCAGAAAAATCTAAATCAAAAGTAAAAGCAAGGCAGCGAGAGAATAAAAGAGGTCCAGAATTGAATTTAGCAGAAAGCAGAAATAGAAGTGAAAACTAAATTACTTTGACTGAATCAAGTATATAACACACAGTACTTTTTGTGTATCATTTTATGTACTCTCAATAGGTGAAACTCTGTCTTTTACTTTTTTACAGGCCACATTTTACGTGTCATTTTAAATTTGACAGATCAAAACTTCTAAATTCCTTGAAAAGATTATATTTAATTGACAATATAAAAAAAAAATGAATATATGTATAGAAAATTATGAATATGAACAGTTTCCTGTGTTTTAGTCATTAATCCAAACAATATGTATTTTTATAACAAATATTATTATTATTATTATTATACTACTTCTGATTTAAGGTTTTTACATGAAGGGTGGCACGGTGGCTCAGTTGGTAGAGCTGATGCTTCTCAGCAAGAAGGTTGCCGGTTCAAATCCCGGCCCGGGGACCTTTCTGGGTAGAGTTTGCATGTTCTCTCCGTGCATGTGTGGGTTCTCTCTGGATACTCCGGCTTCCTCCCACACACCAAAAACATGACTGTTAGGTTAATTGATAACTCTGAATTGTCCCTAGCTGTGAGTGAGAGAGTGAATGGTTGTTTGTCTCATTTGTCTCTATGTGTGACCCTGTGATGGACATGTGACCTGTCCAGGGTGTACCCTGCCCCTCAAACTGTGACTGCTGGATATGGGCACCAGTGACCCACGTAACCCTGAAAGGAATAAGTGTGTACAGAAAATGGATTACATGAAGACATGATAAAAAAAATCTCTTATCAAGCTTTAGAATGTGGTAATGCAATGTTTTTTGATCAACGAGATGCTTTATAACAAGTTGTCAGCCTTTTTTGATACAAATGTACTCGAAGTGCAGGTGTGTTGGACAGGTGGTCTCACACTTGACTCTAATGGTTTACAGAGGAGGAGCTCATAGTCAATTCAGTTACTGCAAGGTGCCCAAGTCCTGCTGGAAAACAAGCCCGGATCATCAGCCCCCCACCTCTGTGCTTGCTATAAGGTCCTGACATGTTTTGTTTTATCTGAACTGATGCAGCTCATTATGTTGCTGACTGATCTTTGGTCCAAATTACATTATTTTTCCTTTTCAAACATTTTCTGTTATTTCCAGATGCAATTAACTTCACTTTATCTTTTCTTAACTCATCTGTCTTGAATGATTTCCAAGTCTAAATAATCTTTCTTGCTGTGAAATGATGGACTCTGCAGGTTGAATAACTCCTCCCAGGTCTAACTAATCTTTCTCTAGAGTCGTCGGTACTGATGTCTTTCTTCTTTGGTATTGTGTTAACACAAAATATACGCTTTGATAGAGGTGCTCACACTTGTTCGTGATTACTTAATCTGATGCTTTAGATAAGTAGCACCTGGCGGCTTCTCGCTCTCTAAATTCCCCTGACAGCAATCAGAGTAAACACTTTTACTTCCTGCTTTGGCATTTTGAATGATCTCGCAATTAAATAAATTATGGCACAGCGTAATATGTTGTGTGTTGTCACGTTTGCATTCGTAACTCAGGTTTACAAATACCGAGCTGAAATGGGATTTTCTGTGGTAGTAGCTGAGAGTCATCCACAACAAACAGCCGGAGCGTGGCATTTTGCAATGCTGCATGAGGCGGCAGGCAATATGCATTCCTTCAAGGAATCCTGGGCCTTTCATTCTTTAAGAACTGAGTAAACACGTAAGACTCTGTCTAAACAAAGCATCGTGTTTGTATGTAAAGTTTTGAACAGGTTAGGGAAACTCGGAGCACATTTCTCTTTAAAAGTATTGACACTCGTAGCGTTTGCGCCCCTGAGCCTCTCCCTTCTCTGTCACCATTGCTTAAGATTGTGATGGTGTTGCGTTGCAAGACGGTCAGCTCTGACTCACCTGGCGTACAAACACCAGCCCCCCACTCATGCTCTCCACTCACTCACCTTTTTCTTTTCCCCTCCCAAGGAGTTCACCCTGCCCTGCAGTTCAAAGTGGTTTTTGACTGTCTAGCCTTGGTGTTTAATGTTTAAGTATTGGGAGCGGCTGGAGAGTGCAAATAAAATGCCTTTACAGACTCCGGGGCACGCTGAGGGCTGTGATTCTAGATACTGTATTGTGAAATATCCATTGTAGCTGACAGATTAGCTTCAGGGCACCTGTATCTCCTCAGCTGAAGTTTGACTCTTTACTTCCACATAATGCTTTATGCGTGCGGCTTAGATAAACCGATTAGAGAAAGACTATTCAAACTTTATTACTGTGACAAAGGCATACTCATGTTTGTGGGCTAGATGGCTACCTGTCTGTGCTATTAACTGTTTGTTAAAAGTTCAAAACAGGATAAAGGTTTGAAAGCGGACCCCACCTGCAAGACAAAAAAAACAAAACGTAAAACCCACAAAGAGTTGTGGTAGGGCCGTTTTTCTGTTTGACTGAAGGAAAAGGAAACCTTTTTTGCAGCAAAGGAACACAACACAGAAGCCTGACACTACTTATATGTTTGTGCGTGATTATTCTGTAGTCCTAATCCGTCTAACAATGTTACAAAACATTCAGACAGGAGGAGGCTTTAAGCAGTAATTGGGGGGACTTACACCGGTTAAACTCCCTCAAACACTTCCAGTTGCATCAAGCTCGTGCTTGATCGAGACTGTGGCACAAGAAATCAGACGTAGGCGTAGATTTAGTCGATCTAATGTGTTAAAGGACATCAGGACAGCAGAAACGAAGATGAAGTCTGCCAGTTTGGGAAAACAAGGGGCACAAAAGGGCGGCAAAAATAATGACTCATTGGCTGTTTATATGCTGGAAAAGTCGTCACACGCAACAAACTTTATAAAGTGGGTCTTTTCTAGATGGTTTCTGTGAAAAATTGGGAACAATTATCACCTTACATCATGGGTGTCCAACTCATTTTCATTGAAGGCCACATGAGTGTTTTGGTGGCCCTCAAAGAGCGTGTTATAATTAACTTCAATGTTTAGTGTTTAACGTTGATTAAACAGGAAACATGACGTTTCTCGTCTCATTGCTATAACTGAGCACCATTAACAAACAATAGCTCTACGTAGTATTTTCTGCTTAGAAATTGTGTTTCAATGTGTCTTCTTATAAACACAAAAAAGTACTGTTTTCAAATGACTAAATATGAAATATGGTATGGTTACTGGGGATGGATATAAAAACCATATGAGCGGAGGCCTCCTAAGTGAGCCTATTGCTCTCCCCAAAAAGACACTGGTCTTTATTCAAACCTTCTGGTCCCT
>JARVGW010000323.1:9775922-9808182 GCA_031762495.1 Anablepsoides rubrolineatus
ATACCACTTTGTGTTGGTCTTTCACATTAAATTCCAGTGAAATATATTTATGTTTGTGGTTGTAATGTGACAAAATACATGGAAAGGTTCAAGGGGTATGAATACTTTTGCAACCCACTGTACCTATAAATATTTATATTTTATTATTTTAAGCCATCCTAAGCTGGGAAAAAAAACAAATACAAACATTTTGATTAAAACATTCAAATTAGACATCAACACTTCTTTGTTGTGCATCAAGTTTTTTTATTATTCTAGTTTGTTCAACATTCAACAAGATTCAATTTCATAAAAAAATAGTATTTTTACATCAATGTAAAAATGTGTGGAACCATTCAATCATTTACAGCATCTGAACAAATTGCACCATAGTTTCATCACAAAGCAACAAACACAGCTTCATATCTCGTACACCAGTGATGAGTGGAAACATTTTCCGTCAACAGGTTTTAGTCATTATTTGGAGCGACACACAGTTTGATAAGGCAGTCCACAGTCTTATCAACGACTCCACCCAACAATGAAGCAGCTGGGAGGAGCTTCGGTGCAGAAAGATAAAAAATTAAAAAGCCTTAGAGCGCTTGGCTTTTTAGAGCTACGATCTGCTCTGTGAAGCCGGATGTCGTCACAGAGGTGGAAACCTCCATCCACCGGGCTAACAAACAACGGTGGGCCCCGGCAGGCCAGCCGCCCTGCTGCAGCTCATTCAACAACAGCATTGAGGAAAAGATGAGAAACAGTCAAACTTGTGTACGGTAAGTTAAGAAGAGCTGCGACGCCGGGGGGCAGGCAGGGATGGAGAGCTGCTACGGGAGAAAAGTTAGAAGTCAAAGCTCGATTCCAGGCCTGAAGAGCTGAAATAAAACCATAAGGTTAAAAATATTGGTTAAAAAAAAAAGCAGCTTTGGTAACATCTCCCATCCTGAGTAATCTGCTGAAAAACACAAATGTGTGAGTTAATCCAAAACTTAACAGCTGGTAAATTAAAACTAATTTCAAGAGTAAAACATCCGTGCAGCTAAAAAAAATCTAAAATATCACAACTACATCAGCAGCACCCCAAGATTTGGACCATACCAGTGGTTCTGCACGCTCCATGCTGTTCTGGAATATCACTTTTTTTCCCTGCTTTAACCACAGGTGAGTCAATATTTATTTTCTGTTTGCAGCACACAAAAAATAAAATGTTAAAAAGGGTCACCTTAACTAAGAGTTGAACTTTTAGCTACAGTTTTCCAGATTTGTGCCAACATTTGAAGGGTTTAAGCTCCAATAAACAAGATTATCACCAAGTTTGAGATCAAATTAAGCAAACATATGACCCAGCACCTGCCTCAACTTTCACATGGATTTCAGCTGCTCGTTAATTGCATAAAACTAAATAAATCCTCATA
Source organism: Anablepsoides rubrolineatus (assembly GCA_031762495.1). Lineage (NCBI taxonomy): Eukaryota > Metazoa > Chordata > Actinopteri > Cyprinodontiformes > Rivulidae > Anablepsoides > Anablepsoides rubrolineatus. Next base: position 9,777,317 of record JARVGW010000323.1, read on the forward strand.
AAAAACACACAAAAGAACACATATTAAAAGTTGTGATTAATGATAGCTGCATGCAAACTCCCTGGTATGGTCACTTAAACATGATCCTCACTAATGTTTGTGTTGCTGCTCTGTTCAGTGGCTTTGATCTGGGAAAATAAAAAAAGTTATATTATTCTAGAAAATGTCCAGAAAAGCTCCATCCCCAATCACCAGATGTACCTGATGGGAAATAAAAGAAAACAAAAACATTGAAGTTAGTGTTATGTAGATATTTAACCATATTGCATCTTTTAACCCAGGTTGGTGTAAACGATCTAATAATCAGTTTTATCTGTTGTAATAAAAACCCCTGAGAATCAATCCCTGGATTACAGAGCAATGATTGGTATAAACTGCTTTAAAATCAACTCTAACCACACGAAGTGGTTTTATATAAAAGCTGGCTGCTAATTAAACAGCCTGCAGGAACACCCTTCTAATAAAACAACTCCATTATGTCTGAACATTCACAGCTTATATGACTGAATAATTCTTCAGTTTAAAGTACAATAGATTCAATGTGAATCTTTGTTTGCATTTTCAAGACGCAGCGTCTTATAATATTGTCACTTTGAGCAGAATCGCCCATACTTTAAAAATAAATTCATAGAATTTACCACAACACCAAACTTCTAGTGTAACTGACAAAAAAAAATAAAAAAATAAAAATCACAGCAAATACATGATAAACGTAAACAAAAAAAACCTCTCCAACAGCTCAAAAACTCAAAGGGAAGAAAACATAAACGTCAGTTTAGACAGTGCAACAGACACAATGTTACAAAAATAATAAACTAACAAATTAAAATAAGAAAATAAAGACTGACCTGACCCTCTGATACTGACAGCAGTTTGAGAATGTTTCGACTTTACAGGTAATAATCCATACAAGTAACTTGTGTTAAAACTTTGTGTATTTATCTCAAGTAATAAATCATTTAAAAAGCGAAAGCATAAAACTGTGTGATTCACACATGCAGGACAAACAGGAGCCCCTGTAAACATCAACACTTTTGCTCCAATGGCAAAAAAAGTTACTTTTTTTAAAAGATGCTGTCTAGATGAGCAGATATAACTGGGTTCTCCTAAAGGCAGAGGTGCCCAAAGTGGGACCCATGGGCCAAAATTGTCCCACCAAGTCATTTGATTTGGCCCTTGTGCAGTTGCTCATGTTACAAGGTCCTATGTAGAAACACTGTATTTCCACTTAGTCATTTCAACCACTGGCTCAGTGACTATATAAGTGCTTGTAGTGCAGATAGTTTTCACTCACTTTATCTTTGAAATAGATTAAGATTAAATATGAAATATGAATAACTACAAGAGACATTTGAATTAGATTTAAACACACATGTAAATTTGCACACTTAATACTGAATGAAATGTCCCATGAGCCTTTGCTGCCTGAGCGTACATCAAACTTTCTTCAAGTGCAAAAAAAAAAAAAAAACTTTAAAAAACCCACGTGAGCCACTGCTAGCAAATATAAAAAAATAAAAGGACCTTACATGCATTTCATGCATTATATTTTTGAATTTGGCCCACAGCCTTCACATCATTTTGGTCTTCTTTGGGAAAACATTTGGGCACCTCTGCTTAATGCAATTATTAAAAATGAACATCCTAATTCTTGTATTTTTTGCTCTGGAGCAAAATATATCCAAGTGAAGTCCTAAAGCAACAACCTCTTAATTCAAGTTGCTGCTCATCAGGATGTCATCATTATTAAAACTACATCTGAAAAAGTCAACTCATTCTGACTCTAAAGAGATCAACTCAGTAACGTTCCCCTTTCAGCAGTGAGGTTCATGCAGTTTCATTTCTAGACGTGTTGAACCTATAAAAACAGTTTAATCCTGATGCAGTTAATATTTTCAGAAGTATATATATATATATTTATAGTTGGGAGGTGAATATCCACAGATTCTGTGAAATACAAATGATTAAAATGCGACAGAGATAAAAAGATCCTTCAGCAGAAAGGCAGCAGACACATGGACGTCACAGAACCACACATCATCAGACTAAAGTTCAACCGGCTTCACATACCAGCATGTTTACGGTATATTGGCCACTGTTTTTATTTTTTTTCTGTTTTCCCTAAATGCTTTTATGTTTTCTGAACAGAAATGTGGTCCAGTAAACTCTCATTTTATCTCTAAAAAAACAAAAACAAACAAAAAATGCCCAAACCACTTGTAAAAGGATTTCTGACTTGAGACATCAGCACAGTCTTTACATATAAAATGTTTACCTTGATACAACATGACTAACAGGAAAAAACAAACAAAACAAAAAAAAAAACAGGATATTTTTTTTCTGGTATGTGCATGATCGCTACATGGATAATGGTTGCTCCCTCATTTTGTTTTTGAAAAATGTACAGGAATAATTCCCTTTTAACTTCCGTAATTTGTAACATGGATTAACGGGGTTTAGGAATATTTTTAGTTCAACACATTTCTAAGCCAACATTGAACCAAATCTGCCAAATGAAGTGAAGGGGGGGGACTGTCAAAGGGACATGCAAAAAGATAAAGAATGAGGACGTCTCAGTAAAGAAATGTTAAGAAAGCCAAAGAACGGTGTCTGGATTTAAAGTTTTTGGTTTGGTAGTGTAGTTGGATTCTTTAAACAGGGCTAAAAATGCTTGGAAATAAAAAGTGATGCATTATGCGCTGTAGAAGAGTAGAAGAGGAGGTTTAAATATAAGACAAAGATTTCAGGCATCATTACCTTCTCATCAACTTGTTTTGGATCAATTACTACAAACCCTTTACTCCCCTTCCAAAAAAGTAATGTATCTGAGCAGAACCTAACATAACATAACGTGCAGATTAACTCAATTAAAACTGACGATTCTTTCTAAACCTCCAAACACAACACTTTGCAACAATGAAGAAGACTGCTCTTTATCATACATAAACCCACATGAGAACAGATATGAAACCTAAATCTAACTGCTCCATAATCAAACATAAAACTAGAATAGATAAATAAACTCATTCAAAAACACTATCCATGCAACAGTTAAATAAAACAACCTAGTAATACTCAGGGAACAGAAGAGACCAAAGAAATGATTTTAACTTTCAGTCCAGAGAACAGTTTTAACACCGAGTAGCACCAGAAACTTAGACAATCTTTACAAGCAGACAAAACTACCGAAAATTTAGAAAAATAGAAGTGAAGTCTTTTCCAGTCCCGCTTCAGCCACAGCTGAATTAATGTTGAATCCTCACCTCAAACTGTGTACACAACATGTCCACTAGGTGGTGCCACTAATCAAAACAACGACTCCTGAAAACTGGAAAGAACAAAGCACCAGTAATGATAAAATACTACCATCTACAGGAAAGAAAGAAAATGAAACAAAAGCCAATATGTGGGCACAAAAACCATATTCTTCCACAAATCCCTGCATCAAAACATTCAATCTCGAATAAACTTAAAAGTGTGTACTGTCAAGTGGCCAAATCTGAGTAAGTTTCATTTTATATTCATTAAAAATAACTGTGAAGAGGTCAGCAACCATTATCCAATGATAAGCTCTACTTAAAGGATTTGTTTAAGATGGGGGTGGGGAAGAAACTTTTCTTTTACAAACATAAAAAAAAGGTTTACCATTCAGTGTCTTTTCAAAGTCACTTTAAACCCACAGTCACTTAGCAGGCAAAGTCAAACGCATGCATGCTTGCAGCTAATTATGTCTTTGTGTTCATTTGTCCAAACAGGAAGAGGATGAATGTCGAACTTCGTGCAGAGACGATGAATGACCCCAAAGAGCTGAAGAGATTTTCCTACCCCCCCCTGGTGATGTTCTATACGAGACGTCCCAGGTGAGGAGTGGCTTTGTTGTGCTCCTCACTCATCCATCAGTGACACGTCAATGTGGGACAAATCAATCATGTGCCTGTGTGGTAATCATCATAATTATCATCCCATCACTCTGATTTTTTATCTCTATACAGTATTATCAATACAGCAAAAAAGTAAAGCTTGGCAATAATTTTACTGTCATTTGTAAAAACACAAAAAATATTGGTTACCTGTTGAAGCTCATTTGGAAACTTGCAGCATGTTGGGGATTGGAAAACTTGGCGATAGCTTTTCTCTGCTGGGGGATCATTTTAAACATCTGCAGAGAACAGAAAGAGAAAAGACAAAGTGAATAAAAATAGTTATTTATTCAAAAGATAAAGCAGAAGTGGTGAGAAGTGGAATTAATTCCCTTTATAAACCTCATTTCCAAAACAACTCAACAGAGGGCGCTATGATATCACATTCATGCAGATTTCATTGTTTCTACATCTGTGGGTGCAAATAAATATAGATTTTTTATAAGCTTGAGAAAAAAGTTTAACATGAAAATGCTCTAAAAGTTTAGTAAAACTAGTTTCATATGAGAGAACTCAAGCTACAAAAATTAATAAAATCTAAAATATCTTTAAACATGATATATGAAGCTTAGGGATGGACTTGTAATTTATTTTACACCCCGTCCCCCTGCTCCACACACATATACTGAGTACACCTATTCAAAACATGTTTAGTCCATCTTTTACTCGGCACAAATGTTAGCACAACAATCTGTTGGGGGAAATAAAGGCAACAAGTTTAACAAATCTAAAAATTTATTTACTCATGAGAGCAGAGCACTATTGGTATGAACATTAATTTATCACGTTCATATTTAAAGAGTGTTTATTGATGATTTAGGACTAACGCCTGCTTCATATTTTTGTTTAAAAAACTGTCAGTGTGCTCAGAGTTGGGATGAAGTTCGATTTTGGTCCCCACAAGTCCCAATACCTCAGGTTGAACAGAGGCTCCCGGTACAAACAAACAAACACACACACACTGCCGATAATTCTGTGTGCCGAAATATTTGTGTTTCTTCATTTTCATCAGTCCAGCAGATCAACATAGAGGAATGTTCACATATTGTGGCTGCTCACATTTTAACCCTTTCAAAACAAATCTCTGACTGTAGAAATCACTTTAAGGGTGATGGTGGTCACGATGGGATGGAGATGGCACCCCGTACAGAAAAACACTGTGGTGGTTAGGATACAACTTGGTGCATGACCACAATGTTGTGTTTCTGTTGGCACTGCACTACTGTCAGGTGCAGGTTAGAGGGGCGGGGAGACGGTTATTAAAACAACGGTACAATTAATTATTCAAAATCATATCTTCTAATAACTGTTCAAATAATCAGAAATCACTGCCCATCTCTATTAGTGATAGGTCAATAAACTGGTCAGACAATAAAATAATGCCATTTAATAAAAAAATAATCTGTAGAAAGCAGAGATTAATTAAAAGTGTCATGTTCCAACTTTAACAACATAAATACCAGTGAGATTGGTAAGACTTTCGTTCTTGTTTTTTTCAGAATATTTAACTGATCAGATATTAAATATTATCAAAGCAAGAAGAAAAATTAATAACTATAACCTACTTTAAAACTACATTAATAGTGATCTCAGGACCAGCTGTGGTTTAGTTAGGAATATGTTCTAACCTACATCAAGCATTAGTGCTAAATTATTAAAAATCTTAGTACTTCTAAACTTTAACATGATCAACTCTGTCTTTGGTAAGTAGAAATCTCTTTCCTACGCAAGAGTCGAGTCGGAGCAGCTTCTGTACACAGATGCGTACAATAGCTACTTTATAAAATAACCTGATGGCTCCATAAAACATTTACCTCGAGATCAAATTATTTCACTGAGTCAATAGAAGCTAAGTGTGAGATTAAAAAAAGGGAAGAAAAAGTCACAGGAATTTTTTTTGTCATAAACAGGTTTTTATTAAACTGCTATATTTTTGCCTGATGAAAAGGAATTTCATCGTGGACATCGGCTGCTCTAATTTCTACAGATCAGCACCACACAGATAAAAATCCCTATTGTTCTATTTCTAGCTGCAGGTTTGGCACCTACCTCTATGGGACCAATGGACCTGAGGAGGTTCTTCAGCTGAAACTCTGTCGTAGATGTGGAGAGGCCCTCTATGGACACAGTAGCACCGGGGATCTCTGCATCTGTCTGGCTCTGTATGGTGGGCACTGGATGACCTCGACCCATCTGACCAACTCCTCGACCTCGACCCGACACGACAACCTAGTCCGTGGAATCCCAAATAAGATAAAAATTAAAATAAAAAAGGTATATATAAGGAATATTAACAATAAAAACTGAGAAAACACATAGGGATTTTTTATTTCTTTAACTAAAAACTGGATGTTCTAATCGTGTAAAAAGGTTCTTAAACATAGAGGTACATTTAAAAATGCTTGTTCTCCTGTGCCTCTCAGACTTTAACATGATTGACTCATCACCTTTCTACACAAAACATCAATGTCAGAAGGTGATGCATGCTGCATGACATTCTTCATATGATCTTGTGAGAGAGAGGTGCGTTTTCCCAGTTGCAGAGAAGGAGGAGGAGGGAAAGACCCTAAAAAGAGCAAAGAGGGGGTAGTAGAAATGTGTGTGTTTGTGTGTGTGTGTGTGGGTTGGGGAAGCATAAAGGAAGAGCAGCCATGCAAGCCTAGTGGTGGCTGCCTTACACTGTCAGCATCAACGAGTATGGAATCTGTGACAAGAACCTGGTGGTGACATGCGTGCAGAGAGGCCAGGGGATCTCGTGTAGCCCCCATTGTGTTGTTTTCAACTTGTCAATACCCCAGCACCTGCATACTGTCCTGTTTGACTGCACCTGCTGCCTGATTGGTACTTCTACTGAATAAAAATGCAATGCAGCATTACAGGAGACATTCCGGCTTGTGTTTCACTTAAGGTGCCATGAACCTCACACCGTTAATAAATACATTTTAGGTGAAACGATTGTTAGTGTTAGCTCAATTGTGACATACCCTGCTTTGCTGTGCGTTGCCCCTGCCCCCGCGGCAAGCCTGCGGTGTTTCGCCTGGACCCTGTTGCTGCTGTCCCATCATGGTCACCTTCCTTTGGACGGTCTGGTTGTGCGGAGGTGCTTGCCAGGAACTCTGCTGCCGCGCTGGGTCGACGGTTGCCTCAGGCTCATTTCCACTCTGAATAGAAATAATGATGGAAAACTCTAAATTAGTGCTTCAGATTTTCAGCATTTCTTTCAAACGGCACACATCACACGCTTGTGCCAACAGACTGTATTTAAGTGAAGTTTTCATTAGTGATGTGAAGCTATTTCCACAAAAGAAACTGAGAATCTGCAAATACTGAATGTGGATTTCTATCAGCAGTCAGTGGAGAATAGAGATCAACCAAACAAGGTGATGGTCTCATTATCAAATAAAGTCACAGCTTTGCTGTGTTGACGTGCAGGGAGGAATTGAAGGTCGTCTTTTCTCCGACTCTGCAGAAAGATGTGACAGATCAATACGTGGGAAGAAAAGAGGCGCTATCTCTGACCTGTCCCCAGCTGAGAGTAAATAGATTAATCCCTTCTATAGAAATCACAGCTCCTGATTGCACCCATCAAATGCTAAGCTGCATTACACTGAAACGACAGCAGCTCGATGTGTATCCCATCCCCCCCTACACACACACACACACTCACACACACCCTTTCCTGAGCTTTTGTGTTTTGCACTGCTTTGTATTGCCCCTGATGAAAATATAATTTGCTTCTTATCTGTGTGCCTAAGCTATACAAATCCAAATCCTCAAAAGTGCCAACTTTCTTACACAGGTATTATGAAAGATTAATTACAAGGGTCTTGGATTGGCATCTTTTGTTGCCTCGCACCTGAAAGATGGGTTGATATACAAAGCAACTGAGGGATGACAGAGGAAGAAACAAAACAAAAAAGAGATAACATTGTCAAACTCTTGTTGATGACAGCAGAACAATGTGGAAGAGAGAATCTTCTTTTCACTCCAATTATTAGCCCTAGCTCTTTCCATCCTTTTTTTCCTCTGCTTCACATCCCACTCCACTTTTTTTTCCTTCACAATGCAGTGAATCAGATAGCTCTACACAGGTTTCCATTAACACACTGACACCCAGTGATCTTCATCAGCAGCCAGTCGCCAATTCTGGCGCAGCAGCTTGATCCTCTGGGATGGAAAGCAGCTTATTTCAAATATTATCACATCCCACCACCATGTCTCTTCAGTGACAAGTATTAATGTTTAACATGCACGCCTTTGTGGGTTTTCAATAAAGATTAATGTGCAATTAAGGACAAAGCTGCAACTTATCAGTAGAGAATGAAATAGCCAGCAGTGATATTTCTGGACTTTGTTAAGAGTTATTGTCAATCTTATTTTACCTTCTGTCTTTAAGAGAATGCTTATCTGTCCTGAAAAGAGGATCTCAACCTTTAAAAGTAGTGACGAGGTGTCCCCAACTCTACAGATAAATGTCAAACTGCTCTCTTTAATGCCTCCAGCCTTTCTGTGTTATAAAAGTATGTAAAGACATTCTTGCTTAAATACCAGTTCACAAAGCCTAAAAGAAGAAACTCTTAACAGATCAATTTTGCCAAAATGACACAGACATCACTGTGTCATCCCCATAGGTTAGATATCAGCTAGATTACAAAATAGACAGTCGGGGCAATCAATGGCATTTTCTGTTCAAGCTAGGTAGTTTCCCCTGTGGGTAAAATCTCCTGTTATGGATCAAATAAATGCCAAAGAAGAAGGTGTCATAAAAAATGAAACCATGCGCTCACCTGTCCTGAAAGTTTGACAACTCTGACTTTTTGTGGCACCTGCTGGCCTTCCAGACTGGAACTTCTGACTCTTTGCATCACAGTTCGTTTAGCCCCAGGTTTGGGTCCCTGAATCAGAGCAGGGTCTTGTCCTGCTGGCGTGTTCGTCTGAGGAACTTGAAGAGACTGAATCGAAGTGTTGGGTCTGTTCACATTCTGCGCAGAACTGTTTGTTTGTTGTTGCAGCTGCCGATTCTGCTGGGGCTGATTCCACTGCTGTTTGTTACCAGAGTCGGGGATTTGCTGCTCCGGCGTGCTGCCTTTTACCATGTGGAGGCGCGCCTTAACGTTCAGACGTGGTGTTGGGGTCTGAGCAGCACCACTAAGAGGCAGGGCGTTGTCTTGATTAGGGTTTGTTAATGTGTGATTTAGAGATTGTTGCATCGTTTGAGAAACCAGTTTGGGTTGCTGGGTCAGCAGTGGAGGTCGGTTTGGTTCTGGCTGCTGTAATAGTGGCTGCTGATGTAAAGGTTGCTGCTGCTGATTTGGTGCTACGGGCTGAGTCTGTGTAGGAGTAGGGCCTTGGTTTGGTGCATTTGTTTGAGAATTAAGTCTATCCAGCAGCTCCTTCTTTCTAACACCAGCCTGCATTTGCCGTCGCATTTCTTTCCTCTTCAGAATCTCCTCTCTCAGACGCTTCTGCTCCTCGATCTTCAGACGATACTGCCGCGTCTCCTCGTCTTCATCAGGGTTCTGTGGAAAAAGCACGAGCAAAAAACCCCCCATTATTCTTAACATTTATCTTCTCACAATTGTTTTAAAGCTGTGAAGGGTGGCACTTGCACTATGAAGCCAGAACTATGTTGCTTAACCTGAACCTAAATTTAAAGAAATCAAGAATTTCAGTAACCCTAATGTTCACATTTCTTTCAAGTAAACATCTGGTTTACTATTTAGGAAAAAAAAAATTCAAAATAAATCTATTTATTTGTAAATAATCTAAACTGTGTTTAATTTTAGTTTGTTTTTTTAGTACGTGGGAGAACAAAAACTCATCTTCAAATGCTAACCTGTGGTGTAGTGCTGGACGGTGTGCTCAGGGTTTCTTTAATAACCATTGTCCTGCCTGGCCCCCCAGGCTGTGATTCAGGCTTTGCAACTTGGCCTCTTCCTCTGCCGCCGCCAGACATCGGCTGTGTGTTCTGCCCCATACGCGTCCTCGGAGTTGCCCTGGCAACAGGCTTGATGTTTGCAGCAGGGGAGGCGGGGGTTGGGGTGGGGCGGGTCTTGTTCATGTTTGTGTTACCAGGTGCTACAGGGAGCTCCCGCAGGTTGCTGTTGCGCTGCTGCATTTGTTTGGAAATAGGTGTGTTCTGTAAACAAAATAAATACCCAATCTTTAGTAATTCCAAAGTATTTTTACCTATAATAAGTTCCTTCAAATCAAGTTGTGTATATTTAGAAAATACAATGACTAAATATTGGGCATCATAACAAAAAAACAAACTCAGATATCAACAATTTGACCTGAAAATCACTGAGCTAATATGTTAATCTCTTACCATTCTCTGCCGGTTTGCCATGTTGCGCTGTTGAGGGTTCTGAGGGCGGGGAGTCATCTGCCTCGGGCTACCGTGTTGTTGGTGGAAAGGATTCTGACCATGATGTGTCATGGGGCGAGGTTCACTGAGATTTATCTGTTGTTGATGGGGGAACTCTTGCCTGTGGTGGTGCTGCTGCTGGTGGTGCATGGGATGGGGCAATATTGGGTCGTGATGTGGCAGCTGAGAGACAGGGGGGCCGTGCATTAAACCCTGCAATTATAAGGAAAGGAGGCTGAAAGTAAATGTCAATTTTTGTTAACATCTAAAACACAAGAAATAATGTTTCTTATACATCTTTATCACAGCATTAGATTGGGCAATTTATGGGAAATTAACTTCTAATCAGCATTCTTGTTTAGTAATATCATAGTGATTCAATCACTAGAGGGAGCTCTTGTCTATGCCTCAGCAAAATCCAGTTGTGCCAAATGTGGCTTTTTTTTAAACAAATCTTCAACAACCATAAATAAGACAACCAGTCAAATCAAACACTCATTTTTAACAAACAACCCAAGAGACAATTGGAGCAGAAGCAGAGAAATAAAGATACAAACACACAGACACGGTTAGTCATTAAATTCACTTACTCTGAGTCGTACCTGTAACCCAAACTGAACTTGTGGAGGGGGGAAAGGGTTCCCCTGCTGGCCAAAGGGTTGACGAGGGCTCATAAAAGGCCTGGGTTGGTTGGGGGGGCCACTTTGCTGATTCAAGTTCATCATCCCCTGGTGACCTTGGTGGGGAGGGAGGTTTGGTCTTGGGGGTTCTCTCTGAAACAGTCCTAGTGGGCCTTGGCCAGGTTGGTTAAAGGGCGGTCCTGGTGGACCGAAGCCCATGTGGCCCTGGCCAGGCAGGTGTTGCTGCTGCTGCTGCTGGTGGAGATTGTTGCTGCTGTTCATCAAAGGGCCCGGGCCCTGGTGATCAAACATGTGCTGCGCTGGAAATCGTGTTGAATCTGCACACTCTGTGACCAGACAAGGAAGACCATAAAAAAACACAACACACGTGAGATGTTTTGGTTTTTTTTTTTTTTTTTACTTAAAAGTCTGTTTCAGCACCAACAATCCCCTGTCCAGATGTGTAACATTATGGTAAAAACAAAAAACAAACAAATAGACAACTTCATTAAAAAGGTGGTGTAACAACTACGTAGACAGATCAATTCAGCATTAATAATGTCAATAAAAATATATAAATATTCATGTTTATTGCCATTTCCAAGGTTTATTCAGATGTTTGTGTGTCTATGTGTGTCTATATTAAATATACATGCATTTAACATGAGTCCTGCTAATACAGCAGCACCACAGAGCTGGCAGCATACCCTCTAGGTATTGCACCAGAGGTGATAAATAGGGTTAAATATGCTAAGAGAGCTTTGTAACACTCGTCAAGGTTGGGTGTGAGACTCACCTCCCATAAACAGGGGCTCTCTGTCCTGGGGGCCTTGAGGTGGCTGGTTCCTCAAGGGCTCCATGTGATGAGGAGGCCGCTGAGGCTGACCAAAATTGCCTTGCACATGATGCTGGAAGTCTCCCATTACCTGAGCAAAGACAAAGCTCATGAATTATCTTCCATCTGAAACACTCAATATACAAAAACAAATTAACTGAAAAAAGGGAGGTATTACATTAGACAGGGAGTAATTGTAAATAGAGCATGAGGGTCATTAAACAAATGTGGAATCTTGAGTTGTTCACATCAATATGTATGCCAATATCAAAGGAAGCCTTCAGCATGAATTCTTGAACAAAACTGTATTAATGCTACTTGAGGCACTATTGATAAAAAAAACTAAAGTCAGCCTCTAACAAGGAAAGAGTATGTCAGGAGGGAATAGGTGCCCTCCTCTTTGTTTCAACTACTTTGTATCTTCAACCGCTTTCTACTCATTGCATACGCTCTAGTCCCAATCAATTTACCTAAGAAAACTAGATAACTATTTAATCCCTCCTTGGAATTTGAATCCCCCTCATAACTGTCTTCTTTATTCTTTTTAAACATCCATCTCTGTTGAAAAATTAACCTGCTATTCAACACGTGGCACTTCCACAAATGGGCTGCCTGCCTCCTTCAAGCCTATTGTAAATTACTTAAGATGCTATCAAGGCCTAATCCATCTTTATTCCACTGCAACGTGGAGGTATTTAGAGAGGAGAGGTGTTAGAAAGCAAGGCCAGAGTTCCAAAAAACTTGCTTAACATAAAGTTAATCAAAAGGGCTTACAAAGACAGGGGATCACAATGGGGGCACAATCATGCCTTTCTAAAAGGTCAGGCAGCCAGGTTTGCACAATAAGGACTCTGGTGTCCGTATAATACCTCTCAAATACCACCGCTCATCCTCTCACTTCTAATCCCTGATAAAACAGTGTCTGGAATGCTCAATATTTAACTGATGCTGGTACCGCTTGAAGCTGAGAGGACATATCCAAGATAAATACGTATAATGAAAAAGGGCCAAATGTTAAAGCACTTAATAAATTACGGAAACCTGATTTAAAAAGATGCTTTGTTTCTGGGTACTATGTTGACATTTTAACTAGTAAAATTAATTGTGCTCATTCATGTACTGGCTTGGAATATTATAGTTGACAAATAGCACTGAAGTAGCACAACATTTTGTTTGGACCAGAGCTAAATGAATAAAAGTGCTTTCATTTGAAACAATAAAAACACTGAGCTTTAACACTGATGTGAAATCAAAGTGGTGCTGGAATAACATGAGCTCAATGTGTCTTAAATTTCTGCCCCTTGTTTTATTATCACCAGTTGGGCAGTGAATGCAGATAGATTCAGTGCACAGAGCTATCAAACAGAGAAGAGAAGACATTTTAAAAAAACGAAGTAGCTCCATAGTGGCTTTTTGACTTTGGAAAAATGAACTAGTTTCTTATTATTACATTTTACTTGAAAGGCGCCTTTCAAGGTACAGTACCTAACAGGATGTTTTTTTAAAAACCTGTTAAGAATTGACTCTAGCATCCCCAGTTTAGTACAAGAACCATTTTGGTGGAGAAGATGATTCAGTATGCATCATCTAGTACAGTGGTTCCCAACCTTTTTAGACTTGTGTACCCCCCCAGCCATTTTGTCACACCTCCTCTGTCAAACGTAATGATGATTCTCCAAAACTATAATGTACAACAACTGATTATTAAATGAAAACTTATTTAACCCCCTAGAACGTTTAATTCTCAGGCATTTTATCCTTTTCAACTCAAATTAAATATAAATATGCTGCCTTGAAAGTGAATAAGTAATTAAATAAACAGGTAATGGCTGGGAGTCACTGATCTAATATACCAACATGACAACAATGCAGTGCTGATTATATAATCTTTTGAAGTCTACCATCTTATTGTCTTAAATATATTAAAAAACAGACAGTCAATGAAAGAAATTGTAAATGCTACATAAAATGCTTTGAAACAAAGTCCATCTACTACACAACTGTCACCTCTTTGACTTTTAAAACGTGTGTTTTAGTATTTGCTAATTTGCTTTTATGGATCATTGATAATATTGAAAAAGGTCTACAAACAATAGAAACAGAAGCTTCAATTGTATTTAAAAAAATGTGTGAACAGAATAAAAATTCTAAATAATGACTTTAATTGGTGTTAAGATTAATATTTTAAAACCGTCTCCACCAGCAAAAATGTGATGCAGTATTACTGGAGGCTATGACCCCCCCATTAGCCTGGCCTTTAAACAATTAAATTTGATGGGATGATAATGTATGATAATCATGAGTAATCGGGTGCCCGCTGATAAATGGGAAGTTGTTGGCTGGTATGTCACCTGCATTTCAAATCGTGTCCTTGGCAACACCAGTCTAAATGTGATCGGCAGCTGAACCCAACACTATGCCATCCATCAGCCCAGTTGTCTGCATACCCTTCCCAATACATTTTCTACTCTGATATAAGCTAAAACGGTTTCTTACTACTCTGCTATTAATATTGAACATGACTGTAAACTTCAAGAAATAAGAATAGCATGATACTGACATTGAAGGTAAAAAAAAAAGGTAAATAAAGATCCAGCTTTTGATTAAGACAGTCTCCTGAGAAAGAGCCAGGCTCATTTGTGCATCCACATGGAATGCAATTGGATGTAGCTATTTTGTGATAGCCAATTTGCATAAATCCATCTAAAATTGACTTCCCAGAAAGATGTCAGTCAGTAGCAGCACCACCTGATGCCTGGGCTCAATTATCTAAAAAGATGGCTCTACTTAAAGCATTTTTGTTGACTTTATAGAGAGCCAGTTAATCTTTTGGATGGATTCTTCATGTGTGGCAAAAAAGGACCTTTAAGGGTACAGATAATTACTTCTGTTTTCTTTGTCTGATGTGATATTCAAACTTAAGAGATTTAAAAGAAGAAATGGGCTCACCTCCAACCTCATCAATCCACCACCACGCTTCACTAATTCAGATACCATTAAGAAAACATTTTTGTGCCTTTGGGACATAAACTCATTGAAAGCGAATTTTAACTGGCACTATATCCTGTATTCACAATTCCATTACGTGCAATGCTGGATAGTCTGAGCTCCAGCCCATCCATGAAGAGCTTTTAAGTAAGTCCTGTAACTGCGGGCCCAGGCGCAAAAAGTCTTTTGCCTGAAGCTCCTATCATGCATTTCCAGTTGTGCAGTCAGACTCATATCAGTGTTTACGGATTTGCTTTAACAGTATTTGGCCAGTGCAGACGGTCTAATTGAAGTAATGTTATTGCCCTCACATAAAGGGACGCTGACCATGTGGCGAGTGAGAGAAAGTGGAGCGAAAGGAAGGTGGAGGAGCAGCTGCTACTCACAGGAAACCTCTGAGGACCCACAGCAGGTCTGGACTGGCTCTGAGCAGGAGGCATCAAGGGCACTGCAATGAGAAAGAGGGGCAAAACAGAAAACAAAAGGAGGAGGGGGAGGGGAGAAAAATGAAAATGAGAGGCAGTAGGCAGAGAGACGGTGTGATTGTACAGAGGAAGAAATATCTCTGTGCTGAAGGCTCTTAGTCAGACATGAATGGTAAATTTCAGCACACAATTGCTCCTCAAAAATCTACGCTTGTATGTACAGACCAGGGAGCTCAAGGCAATACTAAATAGATAAGAATAATTTACTAAAACGTGAATATGGTATAAGGAATAAGATATGGCTGTTTTTTTAGCATTTGGCATCATATAAATCAATAAACTTGATTTTGATGTTTCTAGCTTTTTGAACAGCAAAGATTTTTGACTGTATGTGAAAAATTCAAATCAAAATAAAAAAAAACATTTTAAAAGGAGTTGGGGTAAAAAGAGTTAATTTAAGGCACATTTCTAATATTAACTAGCTGACCTTGTACAGAAGACTGTGAGGGTCCTCTAAAGTGGGGGTTAATATGGATGTTTTTGGGCTGTGGGGGCTGCTGTTGGTGATGCTGAGGGAAGTTGGGTGGTGGGGAGTTCATCATTCGGGATGGTTGTTCCATCTGGGGTCGCAGTGGTGGGGAGCGATGAGCCATGTGAGGAGAGATGAGGGGTTGAAGGGATTGCGGTGGAATGGGACGACCACGCTCCTGGAAGGAAGGAGGTCCTCTTGGACGTGAAGGGTGGTGCTGATGGGACTGCAGCTGCTGCTGATGCAGAGGCAGCATACGAGAGGATGACTGTTAATCAAAGAGAGTAAAAAAATAAACAAGTGAGGTAAATAAACGCCACTTTGTTGATATCTTGGTACAGATAGTCACAGAAACCACAAATATCAACGGGCCTGTTAGTATTGAAATATCTCAACTACAGATTATTGTTGAAACCAGAGTTTAAATGATAAGTACTTCAAACTGATCTTTCATAATTGCTCAAACAAACAAAACAAAAGCAAACATGCCAGTGACCAAATTACTCAAATGGTACAACCTGACAACAATAGTATGTTGCAAAAAGCACACCCTCATTAACTGCGGTCAACAAAATGTTTGTGGTGCTCCCATGTCAACTGTGTGTCATTAATTTTTATTTTCCAGTGTTGTTGTGTTTTGAATTTTACCATCTATTATCATTAATTAATAACCCTTAAAATAATGCAGTGCTTGAGTTAAATGCTGTGCAGCCTTGAGAAGAACTAAGAACAGAACAGCTCTGAAAACACACACAGTTAATACTTTTTGTTACCTGCAGCCTTGGGATAAAGTTTAAAGAAACGCTATGCATCTATATAGGTTATGTTGGAATATTCAATTTATTTTAAGACTTAAGTGTGATTTTTAAAATTATCTATTTATAAGTGGCATTAAAGCAACTTGGACTGTGTTGAAAATCAAATTTACAGAACTAGTAATCATTAGTAATTTTGTTATATACATTTCTAAACTTAGAATCCTGCAAAGCTGTATGATTTTTATCCCATTATATATAAAGAAGCCATGAGGACTTTATTATGCTACTTTATTTAATGAATTCTATTAAATTTGAAACACACCCTATATAAGGTTCCCAATGTTCAAACTTTAAAAATTATAGCCAAACATATACTTTATACAAAGTTTAAACAGAAGATTTAACAATAGTTACCTGCATGCTCATGTTTCCCATCAGAGGGGGCATTTGATCATGTATTTTTCTCCTCTGTCCTCTAAAATCTGAAATTCCAAACCCAGAAAATCCTCCTCTTCCTCTGCCTCCCCGACCCCCTCCTCTGCCTCGGCTTGGGTAACGATTTTGTCTTCTCTGCCGTTCTTGTTCCTCAAACTCCAACAAATCTTTTTTGGCTTTCTCTGACAGTTCTGATAACATGCAAAAAAGGACAGGGGTGCATATTAGCTGTGGAAAAATTACAGGTTCAAGTAGTAATGTGGCGCTGTATCTTTTACAAGATTTAATGGAAATATCTAGGGTTCACTTTGCCAGCAAATTAAATTAAAAAATGAAAAAAAAGTTTGTACCCAGCGTTTCAGGAATTATCCTCCTTTTATTGCCTGCATCCGCCAGTCGCACAACAGCGCCTTCCTTCCTTTCAGACTTAAATCGTATTCGGCCTGAGTCTTCAACTTCGTCGTCTTCTTCATCTGATTCCTCCTTTGTTTCATCATCCAGCAAAGTGTCATGCTCACCCTGAAGACATTTTCTGATGTTAAAATCACAACTCTTTCACCATGACACCTCCCTTCTAAATCTACAATGTGTAATTTCAGGCAAAATAAAACGGGAGATTAATTTCACAACATTTACTACGAAGAACAAAAACTTACATATGCTAACATTTTACTGAGTAAAACAGTATTTACAAGTGCCTTCCCATGCAAAAGGAGATCTGTGATCTCTGTGGGATTTGCCAGCTTAAATGAAGGATAAATAAACTAAATAATTTACAAAAGGTTGATGATTTCCAATTTCTCATCTTTCACTTGCTCTATAAATTTGTAACCATCTCAAAAAAGTAAAAAAATAAACAAAAACAAAAAAAATCTAAGAAATTAGAAAAAAGTAAAAAAAAAAATGTAAATAAGTCTTAAAGCTATGACTATTATTTCATATCCATTGTTATGTTTTAACTAGAGATTCAAAAATTTGTGAAATTTCCATGTGTACGGTTTTGGTTTACCTCCTCTGTGTCACAAACTTGAGATGCTTCAGTGGCGTTGTCGTCTTCATTTTGCTGCTCTTCTCTTCCCACCTCCTCAGTATTTTCCTCCCGTGTAGCTCCAAATTCGCCATAATCTTCATCCTTCCAAGTTGATTTAAGAAGTAAGAGTAAGATCGCAGCATTATTTTGATAATCATATCAATTGCTTTACGCAATTGTGGTGAAAGTAAAATGAAATAAAGAGTTTATTAATGGTGTGTAGCAGTTCTACAGATAGTCAAATCAATATGAGCCAAATAGGTGAAATGCAGGAAAATGTACAGAGCTCACATTTCAGACATAATAGAACTTAAACATCAAGAAAAGATGATGAAAAAAAGAAAAGAAAAAATGCAGACTAAAATGTTTTGGTGAGGATTTGGGGAGGCACCAGGGAACCCCACCCCTTCCAAAGGCAAATTACCATAACAGTGGGAGCAAGGCTTCATTACTATTCCTGACACCATTTGAAATTCAATGAGATGTAAATGTTTGACATGATATACAGAAATGCAGGCACAGATAAAAACACTCCTCCCCGCTTCAGTGATGTTGAAAATATCATTGACTGACTCCTCACAAATCACTCTGTTATTGGCCGCACTGTAAGTTCATGACTCCATGTCGAAAATAGAGCACAGAGGCAGACATTCTAGGATGACAAATCGCTTTTCTTTTATTTTCCATAACAAGATTGAGTTCAACCTATGATGCAGTCAGTTGATATAAACAATTTGAACAAATTATAAATAAAAAAAACTGTGGTTTTATTAAAATCTACTAGAAAAAAAGGTGCAGAATTGTTTATAAACGAATGACTAATCCTCCTGCCGAATAACAAATATTTGCTAAATAAGGTCAGACTGTAGGTCATACAATGGTGGTTTCTGTTGTACTGCATTAACCTGCTACCCAGAGCACATATAAATGCAGAAGAAAAAAACACTCTGAGCAAACCAGACAAATGAACAGACTGCCCCAGGGGAAGGGAACAGCTTAATCATTGAAATGTTCCACGTAATCCTCAATAGTGAGCAAAATGTCAAGGCCAAGCAGTTTAGTGACCTTGTAAACAGCCATAATACACATCCATACCAACAGACATCTTCCAAAATTCAAAAAAGGCAGTGACTTTGGTTAAGAAGGTCAATATCTTATCTTTGTTTTTAGTAGGCAGGCTAATATATCTCTGTCAGGTGCCAAACACAATCACGCCATGGTAAATGGACCATAACAGACATTTGCACATAGATCTGGTCTTATCTTTGATCCTCTTAGCCCAGGCTAAGAGGAAAGGGAAACGAATAAAAGAGAAACTCCCATCAATCATTAGAAAACTGTATGGAGTGTCCTCAGGAAGGTCAATAATCTTTTCACCTGCATGAGACTTTATCAGATCCAGTCTAAAGCCTGAGAAATAAAAGCCGCCCACATTAACCCCCGCCGATTGGCAGCACATCTCCCCAACACAAAGCGGCTTCTTACTCCTCCAAAGATACAGGATCCAAGGTCACAATGGCAGCAGGATTCGGAGGCGACAGCAGAGCATTACCTTGTGCCAAACAAGCTGTCAACTAAACTTTGTCAGCAAGATGGAGAAATTTGCTGGCAGGAAGCGATAATGATTCTCATCGTCCTCTGCCCAAAAACTCTAGCCAACATCTTCACCTGAATAGATTTTTAATCCCGACTTCTTCCCAAGCGAGACAAGAAAACTGACATTATCTCTGGGACATAATAGAGATGGAGAGAAAGGGTGGGTTGAAGAATGTGTGCATGTGTTTGTGTGAGTGTGTGTGTGTGCGTATACATTTTTACGGTAGCGTAATAAGCAAAAGTGAGAACTCACTTGAAATTCACCATCTAGAGGTTCAGTTATTTGGATGTCTAAGACTTCATCCTGGTAGCCATCATCATTATCCTGGGCTAAGTCTGTAGTGTAATCAATTTGATCTTCGGACATCGCTGTGGTGTCTTCCTGATTGTATTCTTCTGTATATGCCTCTTCACCTTCTTGATGGTACCCCTCCTCATCATCTTCACAGCCCTCTGCACCCAGGTTCACAACATCATCTGCGTAGTCTGCTTCCTGTGACTCGTCCTGCTGTCCATAGGATGTGCCCATGTTGTAAGTAGCATGGTGGCTAGCATCCTGACCACTAACAAACAAAAACAGTAAACATTTCAGAAACACTATGAGGTATAATGGGGCGAGGAGTGGGGTTGCGGAAACGGTACTGAACCAACTTACATCATATTTAGATCTTCATCGTCACTTTGAAGGAGGTCATCATTTAACTCTTCATCTGACACTTCTGAAGAATTCTAAAACAAATTAAGAAAATATATATCAGTATGTCCTTTATTTTCTATTTGCACTATTCCTCTTCGATAGCTTTACTTTGTTGATGTGAGAGTGTGTTAAAGTTGTGGGGGCAGGGGGCCACCTCCAGCCCTTAAGGATGCTTTATTCCCATGTGGTGAAGGCAATCTGGGCAGGTCAACACAGAGCTTTTTTGTCCACTGTACTTCCTCCTGGTTCATATCAACAATTCCCCCCGTGGAGGAGCCACCTGCTACAAGTCCACTAACCTATGACTATTCTCCAAAATGTTCCAACAACGTTGTCACCTAATGTTCAGGATGTTATTTTCCTACTTGTAAGCACAAAATTAACACTAAAGAAACAAGCTGTTCTACCGGTGCCGTGTAATAAATTGGAAAAACAAAGAGTGTCTTTTATTATTCTTACCTTTTTACCAGATAGCCAGTCTTCTTCCAACAAATCTTCTTCCAAATCACTTTAAAAAAAAAAAAAAAGAGGAAAACCGATTAAGATGTTTTATAAAGGTCTATGATATCTCTTCTTTTTCCAATATTTTTTTTCTTTTCTCACTTTATAAAGCTGCCAGACTACATCAAATGTTTAGGATATTACAAGATAAATAAAATGATGTTGTGCAAGTTATCAATGCAATAATATTTTTGTTTTACTGCAGATGCCTCATAAGTCTGAAAATCTTCTAGTCCTCTACCCTTTCGATGGAGATTAAGAGAGTTTAAAAAAAAATATGGTTGCATGTTTTTCTGCACCTGCACATAAGGCATTTATCTACAAACATATACTTACATATTACAAAAAAGTAATTGTAGTTTCAGACTGAAGCTCAAATAAATAGTTTTGGTCCAAGATAAAGTTCCATGTTCAGTGCATCTCAATACTGGTTGCTTAACTTATCATAGGGGATACTTTACATACAACACAAAATAAGACTGTTAATTTTTATTCAATGTTGTTCAAGTCTTCTAGAAAGACAAGAGATCTAATCTGCTTGCTACAGCTATATGGCTTTTCAGATAAAATGCATCTTTTTTTAATAACTGCTGAATTGTAAATTTCTTAAATGTTTTTAAATCATCTTTAACAGAATAAAAACTATGTATCATAACTAAACTCAAAACTGTTTTTCTTAATTAGTCTTTTGTGTACAACTTGTGCACATGTACAGTTTTCAAAAACCAAGTGTCTCCTCTAAAAACATTGTAGAATATCTTCTCACTTTTTTAAGCAGCACAAGTACAATCAATACTTTAGTAATTCCTTAACAGGTTGAAAAATAAATACAGAGCAGCTATATTTCTGTAAAGATCTGAGCATATTATAATGATTCACCTCTCAACAATATTATCGTCGCCTCGCCTCCTGCGTGACCGCTCAATACCAGGTTTGTCGATTTCATCAAAGTCAAAATCTGCAACAAAAAAAAGGTTTTGTCTTAAAGAGTTATTCTTTACTCAATTAAATCTAGTGGCTCTATAGGACTGCAAATTATACATAATAATAATGTTTACTTTATTAATCCCCAATGCAGAAATCCATCCATTCTATGCCCTGTTTTCTAAACACATGTGAGCACACATGTAGAACAGAAGGCTGCCATCTAAGGTGCCTGGGGAGCAGCTGGAGGGTTAAGGGCCTTGCTCAAGGGGCCACAGTGGGGCAAATAAGGGTAACGGTAGATGTGGATGCTTCACATTAAGGCTGTGACATATCAACATGAAGTGCTCCCCACAAACCTGCTTCCTGGGGATCACTGACCTGCATGTTTTATATGTTTCTTTGCTTCAACACAATAGATTGAAAAGAATGAGGCTACAGAATGTGCTGGAGTTGGGAAACATCTAAAACCTTTATGACAGCGACACCCCTAAGGACCATAGGTGTGGACCTTTTCAGCTAGAAAGATGTAAAAAAATAAAATGATAGAGATACAGTCAAACAAATTGTTCCAAATTTTACACAGAGGGCAGCAAGCTAACAAACTTAAGATGAAATTCACAAAAATTGTTGAACTCTATTTTGCAAATTTATAGTGAAACTGCCTTGGGTGACAAAAATTTGTGATTTTATATTTTGCTCCTGACTTTTTAAAACAGAAGTCCCATTGACTGTCAACTATAGATTAAATACCAAATGCCCATACCACCCTTTAATAAAAATAAAAATAATAAGTAGTATGCATTATTGATTAGTTTTTTTACTTTGCATTCAAAAAAGTGTAAATAAAGGTTTTGTATGGGCCTCAAACAAAATTTCATCACAATCTTAGTTCTTCAGTCACAATCATAGTCCTTTCAACAGATAATACCAACTTTATTCAATTTGTATTTCCTGAAAATGAAACCAATAGGTGATTTCTAAGAACATTTTTTATTTCAATGTTTGCCATTTATCTTAACAGGGAAATACATATTTCCCATTTTGCTCTTATAAGTGAATACATGTCTCAATAATGAATGAAACACTGATTTATAAATAACTATGGTGCAGCTTTATTTATAGACTATATACCCAAATAATCCAGTATAAAACGCTGTATCTCACAGAGTTCGCTTATTTGGGCTAGTTTCTGAGGTATTTTGGCCGCTGTCGCTTCCTGTACCTGCGGTTACCTGCTAACAGGCACGCAGGGTGAGCTCTGAGCTCCCCTCCCAACACGCAGAGAGAGGGGGGGAGAGGGGGAAAAAAAGAAAAGTGAGCTGTGAGGCGCGTCTCGCTAAAACAAAAGCGTTCTCTAAAAATATGAAGCCGTCTTAGGGTAACGTTTAGGACAGAACAATGTCCCAGCGGTTCTTCATTTATCTGGAGAATAACTTTTCTGTAAGTTCTGTCAGGCAGCACACGATTGGCTGGACGCAACATGAAGACCGCTTCTTCTATGAGTCGCATCACAAACAGTGAGCTGAGAAACAAGCTGCAAATTCCTGAACATGTTGCCATGTGTGCAGAATCAGATATTCTTTCAGACAAAATAAAACAGTGTTGTCCGTAAGCGCTGTAAACAGGAGGGAGTGGGGGGTTGGG
This sequence comes from Anablepsoides rubrolineatus, assembly GCA_031762495.1. NCBI lineage: Eukaryota > Metazoa > Chordata > Actinopteri > Cyprinodontiformes > Rivulidae > Anablepsoides > Anablepsoides rubrolineatus. Next base: position 9,800,589 of record JARVGW010000323.1, read on the forward strand.
GGTGGGGGTTCCCTTCATAACAAAAGTAATGAGCTTAGATCCTATTCAGTGGGCAAGTGTGCACAAATTGTTCCTGTTTGTAGGGTTTAGGTTTCTTTATGGCATATTTAATGTGAAATTCAATTCTAACTTTATTAAGGTGAGATTCTATGATATAGAATTTTTTTTCTTAGTAAATAACTTTTTAAATACCTTGCAAAAATAATTTCTTGTTCTATTAAGCTACAGCTATTTGTTATATTAGTGAAAGTGAAATAACAGCCACTTTTTTATTATTTCTGTAGCTATTTATTTGTTAAATTATTTTTCAGTCACTTTTTAGGTTAACAAAAAAATTGTGTTATTAATTGAGATCGGACGATGTGAAAAAAGTAATTGTGATCATTTTTTTTGCCATATTGCCCAGCCCTAACCCAAAGTTTTTATCCATTGAGTAGAATATGGTGTCTTAAAGTCATGGCAAACTCTGCTCGTAACCAATGGGGATTTAGACATGTATTTCAAACACACGCATACCCCAAAGGAAACTCTGTTTGTGTTTCCATAGGAACTAGAAAAAAAAATTAAAAGGTTAAGCTACAACAGAGTGTTGCTCAGCCAACATGTACAGTACCTGGACTATGAAAATAAAGCAGCTCAGTATCATTTTATCCATGTGTTTCTTTTTCTGCTGTGACAAAATGTGTTCAGTGGGAATGTTTTGCAGCTATGCCAAAACCACCAATCTGACAGTGAAAGTTAAATCTCTAGCTATCTGTTAAAATGTCTACTGATAATTCAGTAACTGTCTTTATAATAGGGGTGTAAATCACCAGCTTTATCACAATACAATATTACATTGATATTTTTGGATGACGATTCAATATTGCTTGATGTCACAAAGTCTGTCACGATATGATTTTGATTCAATTCAATCTACATGTCTGCAATCTATATAATGTGCACATCTAACACAATGACTGTGTACATGCTTGATGTGAATTGGTATCATATGCCCAATGTGCCCATCACGTAAATTTGAGACAAGGATAAAACAGATAAATGTTGCCTCCTGCTGTGTTGCACTACAAAATTGTTGTAACTTTTGTAGCCTTAAAAATGTATCTGGTATTCATCAGCATTAAAGCAATCATATAATAAAAGCACATAGACAAGACTGGATTACACAGGTCAACGTGGTGTGGTCAAAAATAGTTGTTACAAACTGAATAAGGAGAACAAAATGTCAGAAGAAAAACATTGCTTTTTGAACTCAACAGACCAAGAACCAGAGATTTCTCCACTGTTTAAAGCTACTGTTTACTTTTTTTCCCCCCAAGACTGAGATAAAACTATTGAAAGAACTGTAAAATAGTGACTGGTTATTCACAACAAGATCTAAGTATCTGGGTGTGTTCATACCTTGTGGAAAGAAGCTCTCGCTTTACAACCAAGTTTCACCTTTTTATAGCATCTCTCACATCATGATTTTAAGAAACAGATTTTTTTTCTTCTACATATCCATCAACATCTGACACAAAACCTGAGAGATGATTATTCTTAAACTGATCATCTATTGTACACCAAGCTTTAAGATAAAAGTCTTTTGAATTTATCATGTAGCTAACATGATTTCATACTCAATAAACTTATTTTTTCTAGTATTTATAGACTTAACTGAAGAAAGTGAACAATTTGTGTATTTGTGACAAGCTGCTGGCAACAAAGTTCCTAAAGGTTTATTTTAAAATTGTTCTTTGCTGGGTGCTACTCAGTACTTTTAGTACTTTAGTGACTTCATGCTCAGACTTTGGCAGATAAGAAAAGGAGCAGCATTCCATGTACCTCTACCCACCTTGGGGCCTTTTCAAACCTGCTTGACAATGAGAGATTTAAGAACAGAAATAAATATTTATTTCTAGGCTAGCAAACCTAAAGTGACTCATAAAGGCCCACCACATATAATAAATACCTTTTTTGTCTTTGGTAAAAAAAAAAGTTTGCATTGTGTTGCCATCATTGTTAGATGTCATAAAGGATTGTAAAATATATTAAAATTCAAATTTCACACTTAATCTGAGTCTAGTTTTGTGTTGAGTATGAAACTTGAATGTAAAGTTGTTTATGTTTTAAAACCTAATAGTTACATTTATGTGGTCTTCTAAGCATGTTATTTTATATATATATATATATTTTACCAAATGCTCAGCAAACAATTGACAACTTCAAATCCTGCAGGTTAACTTGATGCAAAACAGTGACAAACAGAAAAGCAACAAAGGCCTTGCATATCAAGGAAATAAACAGTGCTACGCAGCATAACAAAGCATAATAGCATTAAATAATTCATTGTTTAATAAAGATTACATTCTGAAATGTTTATTATTTACATTTTAAACTGCAACATGAAAACTGTAACAATCACGGTCTCTGTGATGTCCTAGTTACAAATGAACATACTCTATTGATAAAATATGTTAAACTAGTGTTACATGAAACATTAAAAAAAAAACATTATTGTGATTATGGCCGTCTTGTATCAGACAGAAAATCACTGTGACAAACAATTAAAGTCTTAGATTAGACTCTTAGGTTATACAGTAAGAGTCTGGAAAAAAACCCCACTATCAATCAAAACTATATCTCATAATTTAAAAGACCGTGTGCGCAAGAGGACCCCTCACAAACGACGCCTGCTAGCTAGCTAGTGCTAACCCTCCGTTGTTATTTGGCTTATTTAGGTTGAGCAGACACAAATAATAATTCACTGCTATTCGACGCTTTGAACATAACCAACTCAGCTGCAAAACGAATATTATGTGATTTTCATCTCCGCTTACATTCTAGTGTCAGACCTTAGATATTCGACTGAACAGGCCTGCAGGGTAGCAGCTAACCACGCTAACGCTGTTTAGCTTACAGCTAACTTAGCATTGAGATGGGGGGAAAAACAACGCTGCTACTCACCCTGAGCGTTGGTTGACATGGTGCAAGGTATTTCTTGCTTAAAATCAGACTACTAAAACGTGGGCTGCATTTATTCTTCAATACGCCATCCGCATAATCACTAAAAACAAGCCTCTGTGCAAAAAAAAGATGTTTTACTTCACAACCAGGACACAAACATGGCAGAGAGAGAGGCGTTCGCTCGCAGCGATGGTGACGCGTTGTGGGCGGAGAAAGACTAGTAGCAAGGACCTTCGGTCCTTTACTGCATCAAATCAGCCTGAGAGCAAGGTAAACACACATTATTTCGATATCTGTCTGGAGCTACTCTTTATTACCGCTTTTTGTTGACGTTTTGTTGTGGAGGAAGAATAAATGAGATGCAACAGTAAACTGAGAATCCTGGGGTGGCACACACACAACCAAAAAGTAACAAAACAAACAAACAGAAACAACATAAAACAGGATTTTAGATTTGACAATTACAGAGAATCACAAGTTTCTCTTTTATTTACAGTTAATATTACTTGCTACTTATTATTGAGAAGGCATTGCAACTTCTTTATTGTAGACTATTATTGAAGCTCATACTCTCCTACTTTGTATTTATATCTATTTAAAAAAATGTTAATACAACATCACGAGACCCTGTTGAGGACATTTGTTTTAATCTGCTTGTCCTGATTCTGGGGGACTAATTTTGAGTTTTATTTTTAATCAAAATAAAATATATAACTGTACTTCTAATTGCTTAATAGCATATAACGAGGTTCTACTAATTCTAAATAGGTAGAAATTAAAAATGCACATCAATTAAAAGCTTGGGATAAAACTGTCTGGGGACTCAATGAGGTTTAACCAGTTTTTTTTAGGGGTGGTCATTGTCCCCCTGGTGACATTTCTAGTTTTATCAAACTTACATCAGCAGAAAAGCAAAAGTGGTTCTTTTTCTATCACACCAGATAAATGGTAATGGTAAATGGACTGTACTTGTATAGTGCCTTTCTACCCATCCAGGATACTCAAAGCGCTTCACACTACAAACTGTGTCATTTACCCATTCACACAGCACTCTACTAGATCTCCTACAAAGCTAACATGTACAATCATCTATGGAGACTAATTAGTGCACATTCATACACTGATGGGACACACATCAGAGGCATTAGGGTTAAGTATCTTGCCCAAGGACACAACAACTGAGACAGCTGGACGGGGAATCGAACCGATCCCCTAACCACTCTGCCACAGATCAAATGTGCCTCACCGGATTAGAAGCTGCATGGCCAGTTGATCAGATCTTCTGCAGTACCAGGTAAGGAGGCAGGTCTAGGCTCGAACATCTTCATACTTGAAGCCCATTGATGGTCAGCGATCAGCTTTCTGTCCAAGTTCCCCTGAGGCTGCAGTGTTTTTTGAAGACCGTCGGCAAGAAGACAGCTAATCTGAAAACACAAGCACAAGCTGGAAAAATGCTCTTAAAGAAAAATAAATAATAATAATAATATATATATAATAATATATATATATATATATATATATATATATATGTTTAGTTTCTCTTACTGTTTTTCTCTTTCTTTCTCTTGGCTGTTGGACTCACAAAAACACTCTAAGCAAAAATGTTCCTACAAAAAAATGAGACGCAAAATGAAAGGGAACATCAAGAGAGACAAACAAAACTGAAGTGACAACTTAAGACAAACTGAACTGAAGATCACCCACCAAGGTTTTCTCTTTAGTTTATCTCAAAGGAAAGTTTAAAACATGGCTAGATTCCAGATGGCTGATGCTGGAATAACCTTGGGGATCTGTACAAATGGTATGAACAGACCAAACAAAATTTGTTCTTGGACAGATTGTAATAAACTGAAATATTCATTTAAACATAACAAAATACGGCTCATTTAAGCATGCTCAATGCAAAACTTTAACACTGACATTTGCAACATGTTGGACTCATAAAACACAAGTCTACTTTATTAAGCTTTTTATAGACAAATGCTCCCACATGAATCACCTCAAACTTTATTATTCTTTATTTTATTTATTCTTTGCTGCCTTGGGATTCAACCCAAGTTTAAAATTGCATATCTGCAGAATTCTTGCCCTTTCCAAATCTTTGATTTTTGGCTGAAATTTAAAATGTCCCTTGATCTTTATTCCACTCCTTTCTTTCCTCTCCTTTCCATGCAAAGTTAAAGTTCATCACTGGACAAACTTTTCCCCCCCTTTTGTGCTGAAAAGTCTGGGAGTCAGAGTTGCTGTCTGAATCTACTGTTAAACTATAGCAGAATTCTAACCCCCCAAATTCCTCTGGGGCTGACAAATGTCCACAAAGACCCCAAAAGACTCCAAAGAGAGGTGAGCAGTGAACTTGAACTGAAGCCTCATTGTACTGGCTCATTATGGGGTCCTGCAGTGAGGAAGAGGCTATTTTGTAGCACCACAAGGTTAATATCTGAAAGGCAGGGCGCTGAAGAGGATCAGCCATCAGATTTTAATTGAAGAAACTTTTAATGCTAAGGTGTTTCCAGGAGAAATGAGTGTGGAAACTAAACCTAACTAAAAACTTTAATTAAACAAATTTTCTTCTCTTTCAATGTACTGCTATTATATATAATATTAATTACATATCTTCACAAGTTTCTGCCAAAATGAAAATCAAAAGGTGCAAGTGCACATGTCTTTGTAACTTTCATATTTAGTCTTTTAGATTATCCAGGTGCTACATGGATAATCAGTGCACATTTATGACACATCACTTTTCAAATGCCTGTGTAAAATATGTCTGTGCTCTCTGGATTTACTTTCCCAGGAATTTTGATTTCACTTCCAAATAGATTTGAAAAGGCGAGCTGTCACACTCTATTATGGTGACCTCAATGATTCTGTGCTCTATCCAAATCCAGCGGTTTTCCATAACAATGCAAATTAAAGGGTGCAAAGCTGAGGGAGACAAGACTTGTTATTTCCCATCCAAAGGACAGGGGTTCTTTACAACAAGCTCGTCTGTACACTCTGTGTAGACTTTGACAGAGTTTCTATGCCGACTTGGAAGTTGTTTTGTGCGAGACAAAAAGTTTTTGATGTCAGTTCTTAAGGATCAGCAGCTGTCCTGAGAAAGTGATACTAGTGCTGTGGAATGGGACCGTAATGGCTTGCAAGAGATTTATTTTGTGAATGAAACAGTTTGAGGAACAGTTTTTTTCTAGATGAGTGGAAGTCAAAGAACAATAGCATACACGAAAACATGAACCCACTGACCTCCACCAGGGAAACTACTGTTTGCCAGAGTTCTACAACTCCTCCACTTATACATCTTTCTTACTGAAAGAACCAATCGATATGAGCATGTTTGTTGAAAAATTGTTTGAATATACATTTATAGATCATAATTTTCACTCATCCAGTCTTGCCACTGCACCATATTGTGTTACTTAAATATGAGGAATGCAGCCATGTGGAAGAGAAAATATCAATAAATTAACAGTATCTACAAATCATGTTTTTTTAAATTAGGTTAAAAGAGATGCATCACTCTTCAGCTAATCATCTATTGGTTCACATAAGTTGGGATTGGAACCCCTCTGTGGGTCATGAAACATCAAGTAAGGGTCCTGAGGTAATTTCAAAACATCAATTTAAATGCAAAAAAAAATGCTAATAAAATATTTTCACCATAATTATTGTAAAAAAAAATAGCAGTATCATAGTTATTAATTTTGTTTGTTATTAGGCCCATGTTTAACATAATTATTATCAAAGTTTGCATAATAACAGGGGTCACAGGTTTCTGCAACTCTTATGGGCGGGAAGCTAAAATATTTGATCTGCTGTATGTCAAGTTTTAAACTTATACCAGTTTGGGAATCATTTTGTTGATTCTTAAAACTTTTTTATTTGTTATTTTTCATAAAAAGAGAAACAAATTGTGTCTTTGCTTGTAACACAGGGATTAAAGCTCAAATATAAAGGGGGAGGGGGTTATATGCAAAATCAACTTTTTTTTTTGTTTTAGCTTCATATCATGTTGCTTTGACTCATTCATGCGTTTCTGAGAACTCCTTGAATCTCCTGTGGTAGCCATGTAGAGCTACCTAAACTTTTGCTTGTACAAAGTGCCGCCTATTTACCCAAAGCTCCTCCCTGGAGCTCAGTTCACAGCCAAACACTACTCCACTCCTCCCACGCCTCCCCCACACAGCTCTAGACTAGCAGCAGCAATAGCAAACACCTATAGTGAAATTGCATGTCTGTCGAGCTTGTACTAACTCCTCAGCCCAGTGGATTAAGGATTCAAGGATATTCATTTGCCATTCCCTCAAACACAAACATCAGATGTTCTGTAAGGTAACAAAACTGGTTGCACAGGTCCCAGTATTCAGTGTGATCAATAAAGTGAGAAAAATAAACCTTCATCAAGAAAATGCACATATAGGTTATCTGAAGTCAATTATTGTGATATATAGAATTGTGCATAGAACCCCCCCCCCCCAAAAAAAAAACAACAACAACAACAACAACAACAACAACAAAAAAAACTAGTTAAGTTACCTGCCATGTGGACAATAGCTACAATACCCCTAGAAAAATCTCTATCTATCTATCTATCTATCTATCTATCTATCTATCTATCTATCTATCTATCTATCTATCTATCTATCTA
>JARVGW010000323.1:9808282-9829152 GCA_031762495.1 Anablepsoides rubrolineatus
TATCTATCTATCTATCTATCTATCTATCTATCTATCTATCTATCTATCTATCTATCTATCTATCTATCTATCTCTATGTAAGATAGAAATAATTTGTATCTGAATACCTGTGCTAAATTAAATGTAACATGGTTTTATTGTTTCACAAGATATCCTGCAGTTCTGCTGTTTTCCCAGAGTGAATGAGCTGCAGTCAGTGACCCAAATCTCAGAGCAATGAACTGCTTGACTCAGACTGTTGTTTTATTCAGTGCACTCACTGTCAACACGCAGGGTGAGGAGGAGGACGGGTGGGCGGGAGCTAATGCAGACGGACCATTCCGATTGGCTCCCAGCTTCGCCTGCTTCACCGTCATTGGCCGCGCGCGCCGTCGCTCCCTTTCGGTTATCGCCGCTTTCCGCGCCGTTCGGGTGTGCACGCGCGCAAGGGGGGACCAGGCACGTAACGGTTAGGAGACTGTCTGGAGTCTGTCTCAAATTGATAAAATTGGAAATGGAGTTTTTTGTTTTGTTTTGTTTTTTGTAACTCATCTCAGCGCGTTCACGGGGGAAGCCGCCCGGTGGGAATCTTTGCTCTCCTCCTCAGACGTCTGAGCCCACGAGTCTTCCACGTTTATGCGAAATATTTATATTTCTATTTTCGGATAAAACGAAAGTTTTTTTTCCCTCCCCCCTCTTCTCTGCAGTCTGTCAGCAGACAGCTCATTGTGCTCAGGTAGGTAAGACAAGCGTCAGAGAGCAAACTGGATGCTGCAGCGTTGCGCCGCTGTTTTTATTTTATGACGTTTATCATTATTATTATTTACTCTTTTATTGCCTTCAGTGATCTGGTTTGGGCTCACAAACTGTAAAAAGCCCAACACATCTTAGTTGTTGTAATGAATTAAACCGTATGCTCTGAGAGAAATTATTTTGCTCTGTTTAGTCGTAACTCGCTCCAGACAATAGCTATTTTGTTGCGCGGACTTGACCTCGTTCACACGAGTTCAGGAAGACGCGCAGGTGACGCACCTTTGCTGACGCGACGCTTTTGATCAATTTTGCGCGCGCCTGAGCTGTCTGTTTACTCAGCACACACCTGAGGGGGGCAAACCTGCCCTCATCTCGCTGTTTTTAACCCTTTTAGATTACCAAACTTCAAAGCACTGGATATGCTTTTGAAATAGCATCATTTACTTATCAGTTGGTTAATTCAGATGATGTATATGAATATTCTGCAAATGAAATGAAATAACATGACCTTTTTCAATTTCCTGTCCCTGTTTATCCTCTGTAGGGAATTATCCTTTAGACTTGGAGTTCAAGATGAGTCCACAGTGTCAGCCTGCTTGAACCCAGAAAAGGTTTGTTGCTCTACTGGAAACTGTGCTCACTTTTATTCTGCGGAGGCTTATGTCTAAAGGCTTTTTGACCTCAAACCTCCTTATGGTAGCTTCAAAAATCCACCCACATAAGTGCAATCAGAATAGTTGGATATGTGAAATATTTAGGACACGTAAAACAGGCACAGAAAACAAAATGTTAACATTGTTAAATTGATATATTTTGGATAACATTTGCTCAGTTCAGCTCAATTTTATATTGTTAAAGTTTGAAAAATGCTTGTTCAAGGCTAGTCAGGTGTTATTCTCATCTCAAAATTAAAATAATCAAATCAAAACAAAAAAATTATACATTAATTGATTAAAATAAAATAACAATTCAAGATAAGCCAATTGTGAAAACTAATTTAAAATTCTTTAGTTTATTAACAACAACCAACTTTTATATTTTTGGTCTAAGAAAGCAGGGACCTTCAAAAAAGAAGACTAAAAGGAATCGAGGGTGCAGTGATGGTACGTCTGCAACAGTCACAGACATGTCTAGACTCCTTTGCTCTGTCATAGTTGTCTGCAGACTGAGCAGTCATATGACTTGGCGAGCCTTCCTTCCTCCTTCAAACTGTGTTTGAGCAAGATGGCCACTAAAGTGCTATAGAGACATAAAACAAAATATAAAAGCAAAAAAAAAGCTAAGAGAGTGGTCAATAAGTTTCATTTAAATGGCACCAAAATCAAATCTGCGAGGCATAAATAAAAGGGAGCGTGGATGTTTTGTTTTGACGTGAATAATTTGCTGGAAAACAACTTTTAGGAACCCTCCTATCAGTGTGTTGATGAGAAGTTTTAATATTTTTGTGTGATTCTCACTGCGATAGTCATGTTTTTATTTGTTACTTGAGTGCTGCGTATCTGCCTCTCCCTGGGACGCTTGGTAGCCATTTTGTCTGATTCGTGACTGTAACAGGCTACAGGACATCTAACAGAAGAAAAATAAAAAACACACAAAGTCTGCAGGTTAGCTACATGGCTAAGATTTTGAAAGACTTGTTTTTTTTATCGTTATATCATCTTATCTTTAAAGTTCCAAAACTGAATAAACAGAAAATCAGAATTCCTTTAAATTATTAATACCTTCATTATTAATAATTTCATATTAATTAATTGGTTTACTACAATACAGTTTAGGCTTCAAACATTGCAAAGCTCTTTTCCACAGTAACTGCTCACATCCAGATATTTTACAATTGATTTTAAGAACTTATACAGTCTAACATGAATAATATTAAAATCAGACAAACTTATATGTTGGATTTTACTGGAAAAAATGCCATTAAACGTTTCATTTTCAATGTAAAGTTTGTTGTCTTCGCGTTGAGATAGCAAAACATTTTCATATATTGTTTAAAGATAAAAATCTGTTATTCACACATTAAGTCATGGTTTTCTTAGCAGCAGCATGTTTGTTTGGCGAAACACACTTTTACATTTATGCCATTATATCAAAAATAAAAGTTTGGTCAGCTTCTGCAGATTTTTCCACAATCCTGTTTTTTAAAGCTGCGAGGCAGAAGATCACATTAAGTTTGGCTTTAAAAAGAGCCCCGAGCTCTCTGACTTTACAAGTTACTTCCACTCTTTAAGTCTGTGATGTTTATCTGTTCGCCATATCATTGACCAGCCTGGACAGATCTCTTCATTATCATCTTAACTTAGTGCACACTCATCTCCCGTCAGACAGCTCCGATAAGCTCTTCCTGCCTTTGGTGTTTGAATGCTTGCTGGTAGTTTTTATTTTTTAAGTTATTTTTCATATTATTTTTAACGACAGCCATTTTTAACCATGCAACAGTATTTTACAGGCATGTTTCAAACCAGATCCAGTAGCAGAAAAATTAAAATAAAAAAGATTAAAAACACGATTGAAGTAAGAGCTGTTACAGAAGCAGTATTAAGCTTCAAAACTTAACTTTGTAGTTGCAACAAAAAATTGTCGAACTCTGGTTAATGCTTTAGCTCTTGTGAAAATAACATTTATGTTTTTGCACCAAAAAAAAAAAACTAACTAAAGTGACGAATATGTATAACGAAATCTAATTTTCATTTTTGAAATATCGACGACAACAAAAATAGTGTATTTGTGCGATTAGTACTTTTTAATGCAGATTATAAATTAAACAAACATATTTCTTCTTAAATATAATATAGTAACACTGAAAAGAAAGTGTTTACATTTTTTTTAGAACACTGATGCTAAAATTTAAATAAGATTTTTAAACAATCTCAGCTATATAAAAACTGCTTGGTTAAAGTAATGCTAGTTTTTATCTATGAACAGAATTTGAATAGTTTCAAATCCGTCGTTTAATATTACAATCGTGTTTTTTAAAGCTTGTTTTGATTTCTTAATGCGCCATTTTTTGTGTCAACTTCACAATTATACGTTCATTGATTGTTTGAGATACGTAGTTGTTAATTATTGCTAATTATTTTCTTTCATTCTCACAGGTTTATCAGGCTAATTTCCTGTCCGTCCTGCCGCCATGTCTGCAGTCCACAAGTAAACCCGCTCAGATGGTAAGCTCTGTATTGACCTGTACATTAAAGCACATTTAGGCACGTTCAAAGTTGTGAGGAGCAATTTTAGGAGCGCTTCAAGGTGCTGCAGTGAATGACTGTGATTGCCTGAGGGAACCATCACTCCACTGCACACAGCAGTCCTTACAGAGGTTGGGCTCTGGACTGAATTGCCAGTTTTGTGTGATTTGAGGCCAATAACTTGCTAATCAAAATCACTGTTCCCACTCCCTCTTCAGCAGCAATCCTTTTTCATCAACACTGATTTATTTATTTATTTTGTGTGTGTGTGTGTTGTCTCTTTACAAGCTAATCATGGATCTGGAACTCATATTTTCACTTGAGGCTTAGCTGGAAAATGCTGATGCAAGAAGCACTCCGAGTAGCCATCCTGTTTTCCTATTGGCTCCTTGTCTCCACCCACAGTGAGGTCACGAGGTCTAAAATCGTGACAATGTCTGGTGAAAACAGTCTTTCATCTAGGCTCGAATGCTTCCTGAGCTTTAATGAAAACCTTTTCAGGCTCTATTTCTGTGCATAAAACCTGAGCATGTTTCAAAGTGTTGCTGTACAGAACAGCAGCCCTGTTTGCTGTTTGTCTCAGCAGTTGTTGCTGCGTAATGACGCACTTCTTTCTGACATTGGTGTGCAATATTTTAATGAATGCCTTTGCAGTATTTTAAGATGTCTACTGGCACACTGCCAAAACGTGGGTCCATTTGCTTTTTTTTTTTTCTTTTCATAAAAGCACAACTGCACAGCTGTGACCCTGTAGCTGGTCATAGTCGTCATCTCAAAGCCATCAGCTTCCATTTTAGGTTTTGGTAAAAGACGGGAGCAGTTCTGTAACTTGGAGAAAAAAAGAACTTGATAAGCTACGTTTTAGAAAGTAGACAAACTTTTCCGCGAACATTTACGTAACATGATGCACCGTTTAAATTCAGATTTATAATTTGAAAAAAAATCATTTCATTTTTAGTCCCACGTTCCGCAAATTATTTTTATTTGATGAACAATTAAGTTTTCCTTTTTATTTTTTAAACCGTGCAAAGACTATTTAATATTTATTGCGTTTAATTCAAAATATAAAATATATAAATACTGAAGACTTTTTAAACTTTAAACTAAACATGCACAGTAATAACATATTCTAATACAAAATGCTTTATGCAAATAAAAGTTTATACGGTTGCTTTTTACAAAATAAACTCCAAAGCTGTAATTATAATAATTTTGATACAAGACATCAAGTAAACAGCTCATTTTGAATTGTTTTTAAATTATTTAAAGCAGTCAGTATATGTTTCCGTGTTTAATTCAAAACGTTTATTTTTATTGAAAATTTAGAAACTTATATTTGAATTTACTGGATGTAAAACCATCACCCGTCAAGTTATTTTTTATAAAATCTATTATTTTGTTTATTTCTTTTTGCAGTAAGTTGTGCCTCGAAAGAACAAGTTAAACACGTTTTGTGTTATTTTATTGCTTGAAACCACAGAATTTAACAGTTTGAAAACTCTTTTTTTCTTCAAATTAGTGTGACTATTTTTGTGTGCTTATTTTTCCAAAAATAATAATTTAATCATGTGCGGCGCAATTTTCGATTTCTAGAATAAACTATAAACATATTTCAAACAGACCGGATGTTATTAATTTTATTACGAATTTATGTTTATTGTAAATCATAGCACGTTGAGCGACATTATATTGGGTTATTATTAATGTGTTATGTTGAGTTAAATGAAAATTACAATTTGAGCTTTAATGACGTTTTGTTTTTCATAAATGTCTTTAGAAATAAAGACCCCCATTCCAAGACTTATTTAATAGTGATGATTATTGTAATGTAGGTGTTTGTTTCACGCAAAGGTTTAGGTGACCTTCACTCTCTTCTGTGCTTGTTTTCTTCTGCTGTTAAGACGTCCTGTGAAAGCAGGAGTGTTCTGATGCCACATAAACACAACAGTGACTGTCAGTAACATTAAGCTGGCTCTCTGCTCTGTGACCACAGAAAAGGAAAAAAGTACTTTTGGGTTTTTTTATGCATGTGTTTTGGAGGCAGGTCAGAGTCGCCAAACCTATAGATGAATGTCAGACTAAGTGGATTTAATATTTTTTTAACACTCAAACTTTTAGCTTTTACAAAAAGACAAAACAAATGGAGTAACTTTTATTTACTTTAGCATATAAAACACTCAGTCTTTATATTGTACGCTCACTAATCATTTAGTTTACCTGAATAATAAATATTGTTTTGAGAATCAAATTAACACCAGTGACGTTTTAGAGAACACGCCTCCTGAAAAAAATGTTTTTTTGGCCTTTCAATTGACCAATAAGTTATAATTTTGGTCATTTTTTAAATCAAAATATATTTATCTTTGTTTTGAATTCCTTATTAATGTTTTTGCTTGACATTTTTTTAAACCACTCCCTAACTGAGCAGAGGTTTTGGCTTGAACACTATAAATATTGGGTCCTCATTAAAACAGCACTGTCAGCCTAAAGAAATGGGATTATAATATCAACGTCAGTTGTTATTTATTATTTTTTTTTACGTTTGATAAAATGTGAGTTCTCCCACTGACAGTGGTGGGAATGTTGCATCTTTGCCTGCATTTGTTACCACTGATTGTGCTCCCTGCCAGTCTTCAGATGTGCACATGTTGCATGTCCGTTCCCAGTCAGCGCTGTAGCAGTGACAGCTTCAGCAGGACTTCCTGTTTCCATTCGACTGCAAAGCCACCGCTGACTTTTACATGGAATGTGCTCAACTATAACACCCCCACAAACGGCACGAAGAGGGCTGTGGGGTTGAGGTGACCACTGTTTAACTGCAGCTTTAGGGCTACACGCCTGCTTGGTCTGAACAGCACCTTGAACAAGTGGGAAGAAACTTCAGGGCCTGAGACACAACTTCTGTAGCTCTCATTAGGAAGTAAAAACATGAACTAAAGTTCTGCAGATCAGTGTGTAACAAGACCTGCAGTAGTGGTGGACAAAAACTGTATTAGTTGTAAGCACATGCATTTGTTAGTCAGGTGTATTTGGCCCTATCTTTCAACGGAAAATTTGTTTTTCATTGTTTTACATAAAATCTCACTAAAAGCAACAGCCAAGCTAAATAAAAAAGAAATTAGTAAGTTGTGGTTGCTTTGTTATCTAAAATTGGATTTGCATTCAGAACTGGTGCAAAATGCATGCCTTAAAATTTAGTACCTTTACAAATCTGTACAATAATAATGAAACACCTGGGCTTGTATCAGGCTGAACGACTGATATTACCGTTAAAAAAGGTGCAGCGTTCAAATAAATAAAACAAACTAAATTCTGCAGATATTTTACAAAACTTTAATTACAATATGTTAAACGGTTATGATTATAAGTAGACTTTTAGGGTTTTTCCACTGAAGTGATTCTAGGGTTCGATCAGGACTATAGCTAAAGCTGGTTCTTGACTGGTTCCATTAGGACAAAATAACCAGATCTACCACGAACCACATCTTTACATCGTAAACATATTTTCCAGTACATTTTTTTTATCATCTCTGTTTTGTTATCTAAATTCCTGTTTGTCTTGTTTTTCTTGTAGCTGTCTTATTATAACTAGTTTTAGACAAGAGTTTGTGTTTAAGAACGCTCCAGGCTAAGCTACGTTTCCGACCTCCATAGCTATAAATGATGCCGCAAACGAGGGTTACAGACACCATTTTGAGCAGAATGTATAAACACCAGTTGGTGATTTTAAAAGCCCAAACATTGTTTATAAACAGAGTTGGAAAGTGACATTTGAGAATGGCAGTTGTGATTAACACTGTCTAAGAGTTCTTTCAAATGTGAAATAAACTGCGGAAAGAGACATAATAAGAGCCCTGTTGTTCCACTGCTTATAATAACGTCCATTCTCAGTATTTTTATTACTCTGTTTTGTATTAAGCAGACTTTTTAAGCAGATTTTTGAACATGGCACTCACAAACATTTTTATGAAAGCCTGGTCTTTATACCTATCTATACCACATGCACTCTCACAATGTTCATGCAGGGTCTTAAAAATCTAAAAAAAAATCTCAAATTTGAAAATAAAAATTTTAGGCCTAAAAAAAGTCTTTAAAAAGCTCAGATTTTCATCCAAGGGCTTAAATGTAGTTTTGTCAAGTCTTAATTCATTTACTTTCGATCGTTCCAGAGAAGCGTTGGCTGCATAAATAAATAGAGTAAAGCACCGTAATCAGAGGTGCACGATCTGTCTTTATGAAGTGCTTAGTTTGCTAAACAAAATGGTTTCTATGTTAAAAGTTCTTGGTCCAAATGTCATTCCTAATGGTCCTAAAAGGTCTTTAAAAGGTCTTAAATTTAACTTACTGAAACCTGCATGAACCCTGCTCTCAGAGAGGTTTCCAACTTTGGCCCAATAAAGAGACGGTGTTACTTTGGTACCAATCATTTGGTTAGAGTCAACTTTTAAAACAGAAAAACTAAACTTGGATTCTAACTGGAACTAACGTTGTTGAAAGAAAAACCTGTAGGATTGGTTCATGGTTGAAAAGTAAGCCAGTCTTAACATGACCACTAATCTAAATTCCATAACATTAAATAGGTTTGTCTAATATAAACACATATATAGTGATACATTTTGATTTCATTTCATATCTAAGAACGATTTTTAAAAAACCTATTGAAAAATTTCCCAGCACAAGGGATTTACCAAAAGTTGCCATCAAAGTCAGATATGTGAGAGTTGACAGTGTGCTTGCATTTTTCCTTAATTGGGGCTTACTCTAACACACCTTGAATACCTGCTTTCACTTTGCCATTTGACCTTTAGTGAATTAAGACGGCAAAAGCAGAGTTGAGCTCATCAACCCTGCGGTACATCACAGTGAGAGGAGACTGCTCCATGACTAATTAGTAAATCTCACTTCTCTCAAAGGTGAAAAAAAAAAGAAAATGATTTCTTTTGCAGGGGAGTGTGAGGCTTGATGAGTAAATACCCACCTGCACCAAGCTGCAGTAACCTAATAAGTCTCCCCGGACTTTGAAAGTGAATATTTCATATTTCAGTGATCTCTAACAGCTTTTCTGCGTGTCTCATATTTGACTCTCCACAAGCTTACCAAGGTGGCTAAGACTGCAGCCACTGCAGGGTTTCTCCTGTCACACAATGGCGTGGAAAGGTCAGGCCTAATGAAGTCAGGGGTGCGACCCCTAGTATTCAGTGACTTTGCATGGGCTCCCGTCCCACCGCTGCAACCATGCCGGTTAATCCCTTTTTGATCCTAATTGATAGGCATTAACATGATCCTTATCCAGGAGCTGTGTTTTGTCTTCCACAGTCCTTCTCTCCTGGTGTCAGTGACACAAAGTGTGAAAGTGTTAAACCGAATGTGAAATTGATATTTTTCATGTTTGTGTGCTCGAACCGGAGCTGTGGATCCAAACAGTCGCACAGAAGTGCTGAGAGTTGAGCGTTTGCCCTCTGAGGCTCTTAACAGGTCTTAACCTCTGGAATCCGACTGTGATGTGAATGGTACCAGCCCATTCCCAGATTGTTTTGCTTTGAGTCCTTTTATCTTCATCACTTGATGATCACTGCCTTTAACTGTTAACTAATTACCCTCTTTAAAATGTTTGCTCAGACTTTTTTCTTTTTTAGTCAGGGCACATGTCACTTGCCTGATTTCCAAACTGCAGATGTTGTAACTTTTTTTTTAATTTGACGTGCTGACTTTTAGAGAACTATCAGTGTGATTGGTTGTTGTTTATGATGAAACAACAACAAAGCTACGATTAAATGAAATGCAAAAAATGCAGCGTTTGTGTCTCACTCACAAACACTAATTAAACCTTTGCATTGCTTCTTGGTGTTTTTTTTACTCCATGTAACAGCTAAGATATAATCGACCACTCATTTAAATCATTTGCATTACTTCATTCTGTTTTCTCTAAAATGATTTGTTTAAGTTAAAATAGTTAAAAATAAAATGATACTTAAAATGATATGAGAATTCCTAATTTAGATATGCTGTGGTTCAATGGGAAAAAATGTTTTGATGACATTTCAAATAGGTTGTCTTTTTAATATATTGTGTGTTTAGCTAAATGTTTATCGATACTAAAAAGATTCAACTTAATGTTATGGATTCAAATTTTAATGTAGTCATGTTCAACTATTTTATGTTCATTCCTAAAGAAAAGTAAAGCTTTGGTGCATTGGATCAAATTTTTGGTCATCTGCCATAAAAAAACCTAAGAAACCAGAAACTCACTATAAGAATAAACAAATAAATAAAAATAACTTTGTACTTCTGCTGCTTTTACCTTTTCATTAACTGCAGCATTTTGTAAGCAGTGATAGTGTTTACATGATTTCTAAAAAAAGGTTTTAATGCTGTACTTAAAAAAAAAGGTATCAAGGAATTCCAGTTTAATTCTTAGTCAGATCGTGTCAATTACAAACTTCCTGTTGTTACAAAATGTATAATGAGAATCTTTTGCTAAAACAATTTTGAACATTAAGCTCTAAAAACATCAACAAATCATAGAATAATTGCTGCAAAGTGGTTTGTTCAGCCTACACGTGATGGAGGAGTAACATAAATAGGATTTTTATTTTTTTATTACTAGCTAGAACTGACATTTGTATTTGTGGTGCAGTGTTTTGTTTGTTGTATGAAAAAGGTTTCAGCAGTTTGTGGTCAAACTGTAAATGAGGAAAATATAAATATTTAAAATTAAACAGCGCTTTATGCTAAATAAAATACAGTTTTGTAAAATACTATGAAATTTGAACAAAATTAGTTTTTCACATTCTGATTTTTACACTAAACACCGATGGTCAATGAACAAGAGATTTTTTTTTTTGCTGCTGCAGCCTCCTGTTTTTGTGATGCCACCTGTTCAGGCTCAGGTCTCCCACACACAAACTGCCAAGGCAAAGAGGTTCGCTACAGTCATTCAAAGATTACAGCATTTAATGAGCTGTGTTCGCAGCAGAACAATCTCCAAACTATTTTTATCACTCGAGCAAACAACTTTTTTTTTTCTTTAAAATGGTAACACTGTAAAATGGGCATCAAAGGTTTTTTTTATGTTCTGAAACTGCTGCTTAAACTTGTGCTTAAAAATTCTCCATTTTATCGTCTGCAATATTAACTAATGCATGTCCAGTGCTACATTCTGAATCCCTGCAAAATTTAGCACCATTTTTTTTCTGCTTTAAACTCTGTTGCTTCTCGTGAGTTGAGTCTGCTGCAGTCTCATCCATTTTCTAAAACTGTGTGTAAAGTTGTCGCACATGTTTAAAACTCTTCTCAGTTTAGTTTTTTTTTCTAGTTTTTCTAGGTTGTTTTTTTTTTGTTTTTTTTCTAGAGCACTAAAACTGTATTTTAACACCAGCACAGGAGCTCTCCTTTGACAGGCAGCTACAATGTGAGCAGAGGTGGGCAACAAAAAGTTATATATGGACTAGAATACTGTTTTGCATGCCGGGCACACAAAAATAGGTTGTGACTTTCAAAAAATTGTCCAATCAACTTGAAAGCTATGTTATGAAGATCAACCAGAACAAGCATCTTTAAATCAATAGAAAAGTCATAAAAAAAACTGAGGTTTAATGGTGCGTTCCATTAAATTCCACACATTGTATTCCCAGAACTGGTAAACGGTAGTGACATCATTTCCCAACAAACCTTATGAAACTGCATTCCAGTTAGCCGACAGGTGATTGTATTGCTGCCGCTAACCTAGCTATAACACTGGTACAATAAAAACAATGACAAAAATTGAGCTCTACTACATACATCATGCAAATAAACATTGATTTTAGTACGTACAGTATTGCACAGAAAACACACTACTTGTGTGAGTGATTAAACATGCACAAAAAAATTTAGGAAAGATAATTAACTGTAAAAGTTATGGAGTTAACTTTCAAAAGCTGCGAGTAGCCGCCATCTTGAAAAATGGGGGCAGTCACATTTCTTCCACTATATGAGTGGAATATTACCACTGCAGTTTAAATCTACCAATGGGAACTGGGAAATTACCACTTCCCAGGACTACTGGAACACACCATAATATTAATGTGAAATTACAGCAGTGGACAAACATAAGCAAAATACTTCAATCCTTCAGTTTGACATTTTACAGTTATACCATGAGTTGTATTGATATTTGGTAGCTATTGCACTATTTACAATCTCTATTGTATACTAAATTTAAGAAAAAAAATTCAAACTTCCATTGTTATCCTAATCGGGTATTTTAAGATTTCCAATTGGTGTTTATAAATTTCACTTGAAACAATAGAGGTTTACAGAGAAAATCATACAAACACAGTGATCTGTGGAGATAATCGGTCTTCAGTCTTCCTCGACTGTGGTCTTCTAGAAAAATGAAGAATATACAATAATGAGTTTAAAATCAGGGCTGCACAATATACCAGACTTACTGTCATCACAATATTGTATCAAACTCATGATATGTTCATTCACCAAATTTGTTTTAATTTCTTCAATATTTTTATATCTCCAGAGGTTTGGGGGTCATTTTTTTCAAACTCAAATAGTCATAGTGTCTGAACTTGGACTGCACAAAAAAATCCCAAATTTATCATCACTGCAGTATAAATGTGCAACATATCAATATTGCAAATGATTGCAATGAATCAGAAACTAACCACAGGCTGTCTGTATGTTTTTGTGGGAAACCATATAAAGTATTTCTCAGTATACTCAAATGTGTACAATAAAGCAGCATTCCGCAACAATGTGCTCAGCAGTGTGAAACATCCCAGTTTAGCTGTTAAACACCAGGTGTCATGTTGGTTCTTGTTGGTTTCACACAGCGATTCCAGTCCCTCCCTGGAACACATTTCTCATGTCTCCATAGGATACAGCGCTATTTCCAGTTTGTTTGTCGCAATGAATAATGAGTATCCTATAAGATCTGATGACATCATTTGAAGACTGCCGTCGAAAAAAACCTACTAATTATGTAGTTGGGACAGTACAGATTGGGACTACACTTGTGTACTTCACTTGACTGGCACCACCTGCCCTACGTGTGCGTCACACTCACTTCACATATCCCTCTGCTGTGAAATTGAGCTGGTGCCTGTCAGTTCTGCACAAACCCCAGCAGACATGTGTAACAACTCTGTGGTGACTTAGGCTATATATTGTTTTTGTTATTTAGATTTAACCAGAAAGAGGTGGAATGCTCCCTCTGGGTTGGTGGTGATTCTTTGCCTCAAGCAGAGGAGTTCAGGTTTATGAGAGTCTGGTTCACAGGTGGGAGCAGGAGATGGATTGATGGACTGGGACTTCATCTGCAGTAATGAGGGCATTGCTCCAGTCTGTTGAGGTAACACAAAATAAAAAAAAATATGAGCTAAGCCAAAAGGCAAAGCTCTCAATTTTCTCTCTCACCCATAGTCATGTGATATGAATCATGACTGAAAGAAGGAGATTCCAGCTACAAGCAGCTGAAAAGGTCTGTAGGGTGGCCGGACTTTGCCTTAGAGGTGAGCTCCATCATCCAGAGGGAGCTCGGAGTAGAGACACTGCTCCTCCCTATTGAATGGAGTCATTTGAGGTTGAACGATTATGTTCAAATGAGAGAACGAATTATGCAGGAGATCAGTTCATTTCTCAAACTTGAATATTTATTTACAGTGCATCTGGTCCATCCAGATTAATCAGGAAATGGTGTGGTATTACACATGACCCATAGTTGTTATAGCACAGCCAAGTCCCATCCCGAATATGTCGTCATATTGAACCAAGAAGTAAACACTTCCTAAAATGTAAACCACTTACCAATTATGTGTAAACTGTTGGAGCGAGGCACATGTTAAACAGAGACTTGTTGATTCTCTTACTGGTTAAATGATTTTAACTGATCACAAAGTACAAAAAATTAAATTCAGTTAATCAACCACAAAATATCCTTCAAGGTGGTTCGAGCATCTGATTGGGATGCCTCCTGGGTGCCTGCTCCAGGAGGTTTTCTGGTCATGTCCCACTGGAAGGAAACCTGCAAGAAAGAACCAGGGGAGGATTTAGATATCTTTTGTAGCCTGGGAACGCCTTGGGATCCAATCTCTAAAGAGGAGCTGGGAAGTGTTGGGGAGAGGGAAGTCTGGGGTTCCCTTCTGGACCTGTTGTATCCATGACCAGACCACGGATAAGAGGAATAAAATGCATGGATAGTCTGATGAATGAATATTTAGATTTAGCTTCAGCACAAAACGGTCTCAATCCAGTCCTCATAAAACATAAAACAAGTTGAAATAAATGATTGAAACCAGGGTTTCCAGCACTGAGGACAGTTAAACAAGACCAGCAATGCCTTTTTATATCCATTTCACAACAAAGAGCACTTTCATTTAAAACTATAATAACATTAAAATTTCTTAACCAAATTTTGAAGGTCAACAGTTTTAATAAACAAGATAAACAATAGACATATCAAATAAAGACTTTAAATGTAATTTTAAACCAAGAATTGATGTCTAAATGATCAACCACATGTTTGAGTTCACAGCATGGCAACTGCGCTCAACTTGTCATCATCAGAAAAAGAAAACCCAAAAGCCCTGAAAGGGTCTTTTGAGATATCTGCCTGAAAGCATATTCTTACAAAGCACTGAACCATCTCTGAAAAAGCAGCAAATCTTGACATTTAAATAAGAGTAAGCCTTTTTTGTGTATTTTTTGCAGATGATGCAATGATGTGTGTGATAAAAGCAGGTATTTTACCCAATTTTCAATTCCATTTGTAGCCCCTTTTCACATTAACTAAGCCGAGATTGCCCTATGAGGAAAAAGTAGTTGCTTACAAACATAACTAAAAGGAGAAAGTATAAAAGAAATACAGGGTTTAGGTTGAAAGAACGTTTAATGAGAGCAAAAAAGGGAACCTTTCATTGTTGTTGTCTTCTGTAAAAGTGTGGAAAAATTTGTAAAATGGGAGCTTTTATTCTCTAGAATTTATTCCACATGTGCGATTAACTGGAAGGTATTTGTCAGGAAATTCATTTTGATCTGCAAGAGGAGAAACTTTTGGTTTTCTTGCATTTCTTTTTCTATAAAATGCAAGTTATTTTTTTGGAGTAGTCAGAGGATGTATGATCATATGCGTACAGTACGAGGAGTTTACTTCACTTCTAGCTGTTGCTCCACTGAATATGTTTTCACTGCCTCTCCTTTTTTTCACAGGCAGAAGAAAAACATGCAAAGCAGTTCATGAATATAACAACAGTTAAGTCACCTGAGTGTATGGGAAAAAAAACACAAAGTTCTAACATTGATTATTGCAGAGCTGCAGACGGTTCAAACACTTTATGTTCTGAACATTTAGAAGTATATTCATTATCCTCTTACAGCCTGTTTGCCTAAAAGCCAAACACAATAATTACTTTGAGAACTCAGTTGTGATTCAGATTTCCTTTTTGGTTGTTTTATCAATAATTTCCAGGTCTAGAAATATTGTAAACAAAGAATGAAGGAAATGACGTAACCCCCCCTGAGTTTGTTTGTTTTATGATTTAACTTTTGCACATTAGAGCAATCATTTACACTTCTGTTTTTTTAGCAGATGTCTGTTCAAATCACAACTTGACTTTGCTAACAGCAGTGACCCAGCCACAAAACCTCACCTTCTCTGGTTTTCTTTAGACCCAAATGGTTTCCACTGGAAATGACACAGATGAACACATCAGGATGTTTCAGCAGGGATGAGAGCAGCTCGATGTCATGTGCTGAAGCAGGGCTTTTAATACACTGACGGTAATTTCCACTCCACTCAGAATATAGCTGTCAAGCATCTCACCAGCATAAAGTCATTCGTAATTCAATCATATTTAGCAACCGGCTCCTGGATTTTTACCACGTAACCATTTCGAACTTGATGCGAATAAAATATTAGGTAAAAAAAATGTGTTTACATACATTTCGTTGATTTTTTTTTTGATGAGCTTTTTCTATGGAGTGACAAATTGCAGCTTTAAACATTTTAGGTTATAGAATAAATGCGTAAAACAATTAAGTAATAAATTAGTGCTTTGGCTGATTTATTGCTGAAATAAGGTTTACTGTGATTTTCCAGGAGCTGCTTTAAAAATTGCATCTATTTTAGTTACATCTTCGTCTTTGATGAAAGCCTATAAGTGCAAATACAGCAAAAAAAAAAAAAAACAACAACATAAAGATCTTAGTTATACCAACAAGATTAATGTGTTCATTTATAAAAACACTTTGTTTATAGAAAAATGTAAGTTATAGATTTTTTTATTTCTGCTCGTGCAGTTCATAAAATTATTGGTCTAAAATAATAAAAGGATGCATTAATTTAAAACATTATTTTCATGATGTTGGCCTGCTGGTTGTCCTGCTGTGAGGAGACAGGGTTTAAAAAGATCAATTTATTTTTGTCATCATTTTAGATTCTGCCTATTCGCTGTATTAGAGTTATGAGGTTAGAAAATTGTAATTAAAACTACATTTGATGCACATTTTGTACTTTTATTGTACGTAACACAGTCTCTTGACCTATTTCAGTTTATGTTTAAATCTATTTTGAGCATTCTTAATGAAATTCACAAACAAAGTGGCTGGGTTCCATAAGGACAAGCTGCTGAGTCGAACTTTTAATGCTGCACGTTTCACCATTTCCCCCAACAAAACTACTCAAGAACAAGGGCAGCATCACCTCTGCCACTAATGAGGTTGTTTATTTACCAAATTTTCTTGTGAGCTTAAACTGAGAGAAAAACAGGCCATGCACAGGAAAGCAAGTAATCAGCATTAGCTAAATAGAGCTTCAGAAATCCCAGGTTCTGTATTCTGTGACAACAGGCCATCTTACCTGGAGTGTGAGAGGTTACTGAAGTGAGCAGAACCCATTATCACACTCAGAACAAAGATGTGCTGGATTTGAAATTGGAACATAATCTTCAAAAAGGGAGCAACAAGGATGTCGTTTTTTATGATTACTAATTTTAGGGCTTTTATTAAGAAAACTCAGCAAGTGGTTTTAAATAATCAGATTTGAAAGGAAAAACAAAGAAATCTTTGATGACTAAGATGGACGAGTGATGATTAACTTCAACACTGATAAGATCCCAACTTGAAAGAATGTGTTTCTCTAAAAAGTATTCCAGTTTGTCCCATTTTTTTATTGGGTTTGAGAGTTTTCAAGGTGACATGAAGTGCAGATAAACTCCACAGCAATAAGTGAATACATAAAATAGTTTGGTGACACCTTCAGACTAAATATGTTATGATGTGGAACAGATAAACGGGCGTACAAGTTAGAGAGTTGGCAGACACATAAAGTGTAGTGTTTGAACTTGTCAACCAATATAATGTGTCAAAAATGTTTGGCTATCTCCTACAACAACACAGAATTATTATGCCTAAATTCATTAGCTTTAATAATTAGATTGGCACTTTATTGTTTCAAAGAAATCTCGAATCTTTGCATATGTTAATGCATTAAATCTTGTTTCTGTCATAAAACATTCAACACATGTAGGTGCAACATAGATGAGAGTCCACTGATGACCTCTGGGAACTGATAATAATAGTGATTATGATGTTTGTTTATATCTGTCGCACAGTTTTGGATTTCCGCATGCCGTTTTATTTGCTGATGTAAATTGGGTTCCAATGTCTGCGTAAACGTGAGGCTTTACTGTATGTTTGCTTATCTGTCCAGACGTCCCATCTATTCAAACAGAGTTTCTTTCATTTAAGGCTGCGTGCTTGCTGGGCTTTTCTTTGCTTCTTTCTTTTTTTCCTTTTTTTTTTTTCTTCCTTCCCTGGGACCTTTTCTGTTATTTTGGGGACCAGATGGCGAGGAGCATGGAAGCGCCTCTTTTGTCTGGGTGCCCCCCCCGTGAAAAAAAAAAAAGAGGAAAAAAAAAAAAAAAGGTTGTTCCTCTCTAATGTAATCAGCAGCACCGGAAGGGTCTGTTTTGGGTGGTGAAAGAAGACAATCGGGTCTGGACACGTCTAGATTACAGAAACGCAGGGTTCATCTCCTGACCCGGCCCCCTTTGACCGGGACCCTGGCATGGATGATCCTCCATCTTTGATCAGTGGAGGGTAGAGGTGCTTGATGCGACCCCATACAGGCCAAAGGCCACCGCATCCCCCCCCCCCCACTCCCACCCTGCCCTGTTTACTCTGTACTTGGCTGCTGCTGACACCTCCTTCCGGAAGGAAGGGTGGGGGTGAGTGTGGGGTAGGTAGGATGGCATTGCTGAGAAAAAAAAAGGGAGGGGGTACCATGACCTGTCTAGACACCTTTGTTGCTTGTTGCTGTGGTGTTGCTAAGGCGATATAATGAACTTTGACCTCAAATGTAGTTGGTTAGGAGGTGCTCTGGTCATTTAAGGAAAACCTTTTTTTCTTTTCTCCTTTTTTAATTTTCAGAGTTGGAGGTGGAGGAATGGGGCAGAGTACGGATGTGTCCACGTTTAAAAAACATGCTGTCTTAAGAGAATGAACTGCCAAGACTTCCTGTTTATTTCAGCTGTTGTGTTGCAGTGATTTCAGTGAAGGAAACAAAATGCCAGGACAGTTGTTCCAACTGGATACTTGTTTGGAAATACATTTCACAGTAAGTAAGTCTAAGTCTTTTTTTTTATTCTAGCAAATAAGGATGCCTCTTAAAAAATAAAAAGAAGCACCTGGCTTTCTGAGATGGTTTTGTGCTGCAACTCATTCAGGGAGAAACGTTTTAGTTTCATGATGCACAGCTTTGTGCATGTTGAATTTGCTTGATTTTGATTGCGTTTTGCTTTTAATTTGTCCGTTGATGAACGTAGAATGACAATAAATTAGACTTATCACGTTTTGTGAAACAGATTTAAATAGTGCAATATGATTCAAAGTAAAATCTTTAATTAAAATGGGTAAATGTCACCATTTAGATGAGTAATTTAAAAAAAATTCAATAGAAATTTGCACAAAAGTAGGATGTGTTCCCCGTTTTTGTTCTGATTTTTAAAAGAAAAGCGTAACAAGTACGTTTTTCTTTAATGACCACGCTAAGCCATGCTTTGAGCGAAATCATGTGCCGCCGCTCAATCCCCCGTCTTGGCCCAAACCATGATTCGGGCCAATGTAGAACCTGATGTTGATTACGAAGCCGCTCCTCAGGAGTGGCTGCAGTGATTCCACCATCATGGCCGCCGCCGCCTGTACCCAACCACGCCCTCTCGCCTGCCAGTCAGGAGCGGCAAAATGGCAGCATGCAGCAAAATGAGTGAGAGGGGAAAAAAACAGGGCGACGCCCACTACTGCAAGCTAAGGCACGCTCGACTGAGCTGTAGCTCGCCTCGAATGCCAACCCAAACCAAAACATTTATTATTTCTTGGTTTAAGTCAGCCGACTGCATACAGGATTGAATCTAAAAAAAAACACGTGAAAAGACAGAATGTTGAAATTAGCGAGGAATTTAGCTTATTTTGTACCAAAATTTGTTTTTTTTTACGCTCTGTTGCTTGTTCATTAGGAGCGCAGAGCAATAAGTAATTCAGCCAGAAACATCAGACCTGCAGTGAGAAGAACTATAACATGAGACACTATGTAAGGCCAGATGATCTTATTGCTCTGATATCATTTGCCTTTCAACTGCATGATCGTTTTACAAGCTGCAGGTTGTTTCCGCATTTATTTGTAGAATATTTTTGCTTTTTATCTGTACTGACCTAAATACCAACATCACCATGTAAAAAAATCCTTCAGGTGTGTGTTGTCGTAGTAAAATTGTTCAAACTCAGACTGAACATTTTAACAAATAAGACCAAAGATTTGAAGCAGGACGGTTTGGTTAGAGACTGCGGCAGAATTTTCTTTTTTTTTGTTGTTGTTGTTCTCAGTTAAATTATGATAGTCATATATGTGTGTTTTAAACATGGAAATAAATAAATAAATAAATAAATAAATAAATGCTTGTTTGTTTGTTTGAGTTGGGGTAGAGGGGGTGGGGGTCAGAGTGGGTTCTCTAATATGGAAATGTTACTTCTTGTCCTTATTACATACTAAGTACTTATGCATAAGCAAATCCAAGACTGTATATTTTGTTGTTGTTTCATGCCCACATTACAAACTAGTAACAATATCAGAGTAATTCTAACTTCCTCCTGATATAATGTCCACAAGTGTAATATGATAAAACTGTTACATGTGTGTATTTAAACTCTGTATTTCTGTGTTTGTTCTTCTCAAGAAAGGTAGATTAAAAAGTAGAAATCAGACCCAAGAGTAGTTTGTCCTTAATTTCACAATTTAAATGCAGTCAGTTGAATAAAGACATATCACTTTTGGTGTTTAGCCTTACCCCAGGGTTCCTACAAGGTCTTACAAGGTGTGGATAAACTGTGCCATTTGCTGTTTGTGTTTTCCTGATCAGAATAAAAATGGAAAAACAAAACTAGGGTTTATAAAGTATATCTTTTTGAGTCAAAAAATTAGCGCCGCCCTGAAGAATATAAAGCTTTTTCTCTTGGTAACATAGGCTATTTCTTACAAACTAAACATCATGTATTTAACTCAGTTTTGAACTAACTGATCGATCAATACCATATATTCATCAAAACAACAATCTTTTTCATACAGACTTAAATAAGCCTGATCATTCCACAAGCATTTATTGCTAATTTGGCATAAATGTTTGTATCTAAATGTAAAAAAGGCCTTAATGATTAAAAATTATCATTTAAGTGTGGAAAAATATTGAGCACTGAAAGGTAATAGAAACCCTGTTAGTCTATTTGTGACAAGCTCTTTGACAAGTTTCATTGTTTTTAGTAAATTATTGTATGCAGATTGGTGAAATGGGATATTATATTTGCATCATTTAAAAAAGCCTAAATTCAGCTTCATTCATATATTGTTTATGCATTTAATGTCTTAAAGTGTAGTGTATTAGCCACAGCATGGTCTATATTGTAAAGTGA
>JARVGW010000323.1:10435747-10469347 GCA_031762495.1 Anablepsoides rubrolineatus
TGGGAACGCCTTGGGATTCCCCCAGATGAGCTGGCCCAAGTGGCTGGAGAGAGGGAAGTCTGGGTCTCCCTGCTTAGACTGCTGCCTCCGCGACCCGATCCCGGATAACCGGCAGAAAATGGATGGATGGATGTTTAGCTCTGATGAGGGGCTGTTCATCAGGTCAACCAATGGGCACTCCCCCCTCCTCAAAAGACCCCCACCCAAACCACTACAATTTTGGGATGCACCTATAGCAGGACATTTATTAGGAATAAAGACTTCTGAGTTCTGGTGCATTGGTGCGTGCAGGGGTCAATATGTTACCGCCATGCGGCATCTAGTTTAATACTGTGATTAAAATACTATGATTAAGTTGTTGCAATTTTAGAAAGTATATTTGCACTAAAACAAAACAACCAGACAGAATATTTTTTACATTTAAGACTTCCCTGTATGAGAACAGAGTCACCCAGAAAAGGTGAGGTCACTTCTTTTGTTGTCATGATGAAAGTTCTAGTGGCGTGACTCGGTTCAGAAGAAAATTGCTAACACTGCTTTCTGCTTGAACAAGATAGGGATCAAATACCAGACCTGAAGTTCTGAGTACGTTGGCCCAGCGCTGAGAGGTTGTGGTAAACCTTGCATGTTGCAATTAAATATTCAAATCTAAATCTGAATCAGTTTCCTGTGAGTATTTCAGGCTTGCAACTGAACATATTTCTTTCAGCACAAATTGACATGAACAAATTATGAAGCAGATTTTAATCCAAATGTAACTTAGATTAGAAGGTTATTTTGCACTGATTTCACTATTGTCAATAACTCCTTTGCTATTTTTCTCTTTCATTTTTCATTAATCAATATGTGCTTCTCTTTATTGTTAACCGGTTAAATATTTAGATCTTTGTTATTTGAAATTAAAAATTAAAAAGAGTCAATGAGAAAAACATTGTTTAATATTTTATGTTTAAAATGAACATTGAAAATATATCTGTTGTTCACTGCGTTTCATCATGTTGATCTTTATTAAATAAAAGCATCCATTAAAACAGTGGTTTTCAACCCTGGTCCTCAAGGCACACTGCCCTGCATGTTTTAGAGGTTTCCCTGCTTTGACACACCTGATTCAGATGATTTACAGACTTTTGTTGAACTGCAATCAGTTACCAAATGAAATCAGCTGTGTTGAAGCAGGGAAACATCTAAAACATGCAGGGAAACCTCTAAAACATGCAGGACAGTGTGCCTTGAGGACCAGGGTTGAAAAACACTGTATTAAAAGATAAACTAATTAGGCATCATGTTCTTTTAAGGCAGAGTATTATGTATTTACCAGACACATAATTCAATTCTATACCACAATGAAGTAGCTATGTTACCTTCAGTTGTTATGAAAATGCTGTATACAGTAGATCAAAAACAAATTTGACTGTGCATCACAGCCTATCCTTGAAATTGGCCTGTGTCTCTTTAAAAACCTCCTACCATTTCCAACACTCCCTCTTCAACACATTATCACAACAAGTCTTCATGCTGTTTACAACCTTTCGTAGGAGCTATGTATTTTGTTGTAAAGAAAAAAAGCAATGTTATATAATATCAGTTTTGGCATTTGGCAACTCAGGATACAGTTGAACCATATACTCTAAGAACTCACTCGAAAAGTACGTTTTCTGAAGAAACCGAGCGAGTAGATTCTTACAAGACGTTTCAGCTTAGTCATATTTCCTAGTCATCCTCTCATACATATTTGTCAATGTTAAGCCAATTTTTCAGAAGGAACTATTATTATGAAGCTATGTTTTGGAATGAAATCTGACAGAAACTAGTATTTTCAGGATTCCCTTGAAAAAGAGGGTTTTATTCTCAGTGGGCCTTTACTGCTAAATAAAGGTTAAAAATAAAACTGCAAGTTCAACCAACAAAGTTTCACATGATATTCATGTTGCTAGTCTGGTGGAGCTTGTGGGACTGCAGACTAAGCTCCAGGGAGAAGCTTTGGTTAAAAAAGCGGCGCTTTGTACCTGCAAGCATTTGGAATGGCTACCACGGGACATTCAAGTATTTCTCAAACATGGAGGAATGAGTCAAAACAACACTCTGGGCATGTTTTTGATGAGGGAATGACATTATAACATTATATAAATCTCAAGAACCCCCCTCCCTTTAAAGAACAGCAATAAAGTAAATTAAAGCACAGTGCAGAACTTTGTGTTACACAATTAGTTCTTTTTGCTGGACTGAGTGGATGTGAAGTTTCTCCCTGGTGTGCTTCGCTCCATATGTGCATCCTTAATGTTCAATCAGAATGCATAATAATAAATAAGCATTAAGCATGTAAAACAAGACTACAGTATATTTATATAAAAGTAAAAAAGAACACAAGTTTTGTTGAAGGACTGTTAAATCCCTCAACTCCTAAAAAAGTAACTTCATGAATACTGGAATTGTTTTAAAGACAACTTTGCAATTTGTGCTCATGTTCTGGTGACTTTAAAAAGCACTTGAGTTCAAATACTTCTTAACTAGGCGCCTGAGTGATAGCATGGTTAAATATCACAGCCCGCTGTTGTCAAAGGGGTCAAATCCTTGAGGGAGGGGAACAAATTACTTAGAGAAATGTGTGTGTGTGTGTGTGTGTGTGGGTGAGGATGGCCAGCCACAGTACTCGGGTGAAAACAAACGTAACACTGCACATGAGAGCCATTGAGGCAGAGTTTTAATTATTGTCAGTGTCAAACTTGAGCATAGCAACTGGGGGAGGTAAAAGCAGAATGGGAATTAGCCTCTTTCACCATCCCTGACAGCTAATTACACATAAAACGGCAAACGCCACCAAACAAAAGCAGCCCGAAAATAACACTTTTGCCTCAGCTTGAGTTGAGCTGTAAAAACTGTAACATTTTAAACTTCACATCTAGACTCAGACTTTAGTAGATGTCTTCAGAGGGTTTGCATATTATATTTTTCGAAAAAAAAGAAAAAAAAAATCAATAGAAACCTGTTCAGTCTGGCAGCAAATGGGGTGTATGCTTGCTTTAGATTTAGCCTTGCTTCGTGATTCAGCCTTGAGCTCATGCCAAAAGCGCGTGTGTGTGCTTGTGAAAAGTCAAACGCAATGAATGTCGAATATAACTTCAAGCCAGGAGGACTGCTTTATTGGCCTCTTTTTAAATGAACATTGACTTCTTTATTTATTTGATACATTTGTAGCTCGGCCGAGCGC
The DNA here is from genome assembly GCA_031762495.1 of Anablepsoides rubrolineatus. Taxonomy (NCBI): domain Eukaryota; kingdom Metazoa; phylum Chordata; class Actinopteri; order Cyprinodontiformes; family Rivulidae; genus Anablepsoides; species Anablepsoides rubrolineatus. Next base: position 10,438,956 of record JARVGW010000323.1, read on the forward strand.
ACCATAAGGAGCTTTCACAATTCCAAGTGCGCCCTTAAGGAATGATTCGTCTTACATGTCTGATGTTTTTTTTTTTCCCAATTAATCATATTTTAAACTGTAAATCAATCCATTTTGTGGTCAATTGTTTCTTCTTTTTGCTTCTTTCTTGGCAGGTTGATGCCTTAAATGGGACATTTGAATGGAAATGAAGGGCTCTGTGCTTTTGAGGGCTCCTTCTTTATATCCTTTTACAGCTTGAGGAAGAAAAAAAGCAGTAAAAGCGATTGGTTTTTGGGATTTTTCCGAGACACATTTTGATGCTTTCTCTGTGTACTCGCCAGTTTTTTCCACCACTGATGTTTCCCTCCTGTAATCTGATAGCCCCTACACTCGCTGTGGGCTGAGTTTGCAATATGATAGTGTAGGTGTGTTATCCCTCCTTACGCCTGTGTTTGAGAGGAAGCAGCAGCTGTATTTGTTTATGCGTGCATGTGTGTGTGTCCAATCCCAGATCTGTCTCTGCTCCATTCAGTCGCCTGTTTCTGGCATAAACAAGCAGGAGCGAATCTGCAACATCCACACACGATGGCTCAACAAAAAAAGGATACACAAATTAAATGTCGGCCTCGGCGGCAGCCAGTTGCTCGCTCCTCGGTGAGCTGGCTCCGTCATATTCTGCCTCACAGGGCAGCTGGACAATGTGGAGCTCCATGACTGTTTTGATACGCCACAGCCTGTTTAGTCTGATCAACGTTGTTTTTTTCAGATAACATCTTAGGAGTCAGCTGGACTCAAAACAGCCCCAGGTCTTTGTTCTCACTCGGCTATTTACCCTGGGTAAACTCCGTAAATTCACACATTGACATTTGAGTCAAAGCTGAAACTCAAAAAGCAGAATCATGAGGAATGAAAGGTTAAATTTCTGGCCTTATCCAACATAACAAAACAGTTTTAAAGCTGCAACATATTGCATGATTTGACAAGCCTGTTTTTTTTTCTTCTTCTTCATAAAAATGCCTCAAGCTGTTTCTTTTGCACTGCTAAACCAAAGAAAACACATGGCAGCACTTTTAATAAACAAAATTATTCAGTTGCCGAACGCCCAGACCCTGCTTTCTGCTCCCGTGGAACCTTGACAATTTCTCCTTTACTTGAGTTATAAGTGGTGGGTAGGTGACTCATTTCAAAGTGTTTCTGGATGGAGTCGTAATAACTAACATCAATTCCTCATAGCTAATTTAAGTTTCCTGTGTTAGCACTTGAAATGGGATAAAGACATAATCATAAACTTTGTGTAAGTACCTCTGTCTGAGCCAATTTTCTCTTTTTTTCTATTTCTTTTACCCCCTTTCAAGTGTTCGGAGTTCTGGGTAAAATCGTAATGCAGTTAATGCACAGAGTGAATGTTTCTAACTGATGCAAAGCAGGGAAATTATACTGCTTGAAAGCATTGGCAGTGATTGAGGCACAGTAAAGCACTGCTAAATGTGTTCAGCTGATAGACGTTTAGGGGCCCATTAGTTTGAGAAGAAGTAGTTATGAAGGAGGGAAAATGAATTAAAGTAAAAGCTCTTTAAAAGTACAGCTCTAGGTGACATCCAGCAAAAAAAAAGAAAGGAAAACTGAATAATGTTTCTTTTCATGTCTCCAGGGGGAACTCCTGGTACACGGGCAGCAAAACAAGTCCTAACACGCAGTTCTGTTTTCTCATTTGGTTCGGAGATGAAATGCGGTCCTGTCACATCTGGATGAACAAGCAAAAACTGGTGATAAGCCTCATTTCAAATATCAGTATTCCTGTCTGCTTTACACTCGGCTTCCTCTTTTCAAATGTTCCTTGCAGGGCGTGCAGCTCTGATTCACTGGTGAAAGATTTACCTCCTGCAGGGAAACTCTATATTAGTTGTCACTGCTTCCAAAAACATGAAAAAAATGTGAACTGGCAGATCTTTAATACACTCACCTTCAGCCACAATAAGGCTGCGTTACATTATTGTTTCTTTTACCACTGCTTCAGGGCATCCTAAATTTCTAGACCCCTGCAAATTTACCTTTAAATAACCTTTCTACCCAACCCTCTATCTAAAACCACTGGGAACAAATCATCCATTTACCACTGCCAAAACTATTATTTTGCTTCCAACTTCTGAAAAAATGTATCAGCGAGAAATAATTTATGAATATTTAAATATTAGATTTGTATATTTTTTTTATGCATTCTTTGAGCAGATATTATATTATATTATATTATATTATATTATATTATATTATATTATATTATATTATATTATATTATATCTCTAACTCTTAACAAAAATTAACAAAATAAAAGATTAAAACTTTAGGGAGGAAAGGTGCTCCACATTTGCCTTAGGGCATACTATATTTCTAGACCCCTGGAAATTTACCTTTAAATAACCTTTCTACCCAAAACTCCGTCTGTAACCACTGGGAATAAATCATCCAATTTTTCAGCTGTCAAAACTCTTATTTTGCTTCCAATTCATGAAAAAAATATCAACGAGAAATAATTAGACTATTTAGATTTTTCAAAATTATGGTTTTTTTATGTATTCCTTGAGCAACTACAGTATATTGTTTTCAAACTAAATAATATGTGGTTTTCTAAACTCTTTATAAATATGAACAAAATAAAAGTTTAAAACTTTAGGGAGGAACACAGGAGCTTGTGGTGCTCCAAAGATGGTTCCAAATGATTGAACTGTTCTAAACAACTTTTCTTAGTCAAAACTGTCCACTTTATCATATATTCTTGTCATTTTGAGTAATAAAAATTATATATAATTAATATGAAATGACTTTAGAAAAGTTGGCTAACTGTTTCATTTATTCAAATAATCCAGAAGATGTAGAATCCAACTAATTTCTCTTCAAAATGATTTAAATGCTGTACAAAGCACTTTTTAAACATTTTAGAAAATAGAAAATCCAGTATAATGCACTGTAACTGTAAAAACAATGTTTTTGTGCAACTTGTATGAAGTGGAATTGAATTAGCTATTTTCACTGTTCTTTCTGGAAATATGCTACTTTGAATGGACAGATTACACATACATGTTCATTTGTGCAAATTATCCATTTACGGTAAATTGCCTAATTGAAAATACTGAATGCACACGGTGTATTTATGCATACACAGACTGGATCCCCATGGTTATAATTAATTAAAACACAAACTGATTGAATGATTTATATAGTACAAATTTAATCCAGTAAGTGAAAGCATGCACACATGTTATCTTTTGATTACAGGGTGTACACACTGTAACATTGTGGAGTTGTGCAGAGAGAAAAAAAGGCTTTTATATCAGGTGACTGTGTTACAGAGATCATTGCTTGCTGCTTTGAGAACCAGTTCAACATTTCAGCGTGCTTTTCTGTCATGTCACCACATAAATGTGCTTTATGTGCAGATAAATCTAGTGGATATTTTGCCTTTTTATTGTAATGAACAAAAGTGTAGTAATTGCCAGGATGAGAAAACAGCCACTTTCTTGAAGTACTTGGCTGAAGCTCAAGCTATACGCCCAAAACAAGATGACGCAGTAGGTTTTATTGCTCCCTGATTATTCACTTTCAAACAACGTCATGAATGAATCCAGATATCACAGCAGTAACATACAAGTACAAGCTAATAGGGTTCATCACAACCTCTTTAGTCGCATCCTGAGATCAGATGCTGCAAATGTACAGACTGTCTGTCCGTGTTCTATAAAGATAGACGCACTCAGCTGAGTTTATAGGGAAGATTATCATCCCGGGAGATGACACTCAGTGTGTGAGCTAGTCTCTGTGTACCTAGGCATAACAGATGGGGTTCAATATAAACGCTGCACTCCTGCTGAGTTCATAGTCTGCTGCAAATTCACTGTTGCACGTTGATTATTGCACTTCACAAGCTATAAATACTTCTTTTCTCCCACGAATCTATGCAAATGTAATTGGGAACGTGGAAGCAGAAACAGAAACGTTTAGGATCAAAACTCAAAGACACAGCTGCGTGGTTGGTGTTTTTGTCAACATTTTGTCTGATTTTAAAACCGAAAAAGGTGCGTTAGGTTTATAATAAAACTCCTTGGATAATATGCTAATTAAGTCTTTAGCGAACTGCTTTGTAAGCGAGTTGTTTCAGATAACATTTTGGGTAAACATAAAAGACTGTTCATGCATGTAAACGTATTCTTTGTAAATCTTTACAACCGTACCCAAAAAAAAAAAGAAAATTCTTGATTACACAATTCTAATCTTTATCAAAACCTGCCAGCTTAAGCATGTAGGTTGTAATTCAGAGAAAATGTTCTTTGTTGGGGGGGATCAAAACAAACACAGCAGAGGAATAGACAAATGCTACTACCTCTGTTCTTAATTTGCATCATCTTCAACTGATTCTCACTCTATAGGGAGGAGAGCTGTGGTGCATGTTTGTTCCTATGAGCTAAAAGTTAAGAAAGTTCCTAAAGAAATGTGGATTTTCAGATAAAATGTTAGAGACACAGTTTAATTTGAGGGAATGCATGTCACCTGCTGCCTTTCATGCCAGGATTTTAAACTAAGATCATTCTGAGTTCAGAAATAATGGTGTTAACCATTTTAGTCAAACTTTAGAAAAAAAAATCAATATGCTCAATTTTGCAAAATCTCTGTAATCTCTGCAAAGTTATAGTCATTATGGTATAAAGTGTACTAGGTTTATAAAATGTATTAGGTAGCGTTTAACTTGTTTCCAAATAACCTTTACATGTTGGGACACAGAGACTACTTTAAATTTTGCAACTTGGCTTTTTAAAGCGGAAAATCTGACATACAAAAATGTGATTCTCTTTCTTTTCTTCTGTTTTTGTTTCTTTTTTTTTTTTTCCAATCTGGTTGACACAACCGCTCCCTACCATGCTGTGGAATGTGTTTCCTGTGAGGACAGAATAGCTGTGTCCCAATTCAAGGTCTGCATCCTTCCAAGGCTGACTTCAAAAACTGACTTCCACACAGTCGTATGATGAAAGCTGTCTTATTTCAAAGAGGCCTTGAAATGCTTTTTTTTTCCCCCAGGGCCTCGAAGGAAGCAGTTCTTAGACATGGACCTTATGTGCAGCAGCCATGATGGAAGAACCCCAGTCATCCAATCACCTGCAAAGGAACTGGTTACTGTGGGGATTCTTTAGAGAGGGGAGGAGAAGGAAGGAACAAATAGAGACATTTTTGTCTGATTTCAGAGGGGGAAAAAAGCAGATTAGGGAACTGGTTAGTGAATAAAAAGGTGCCATCTTATAATGGACAAATTCCTTCATCAATAGACCATGTGAAGGTCAGCATATTGAGGTTAATGAAGGCTTAAGATAATCTCCTCTCTGTGGAGAAATCTCACAAACAAAACTTATTTAGAATGGAATCAAAATGTTCTGCACAGTAAATCTGTAAACACTGAATAAAAAAATGAAAGAAAAAAACAAGTGCTGAAAATGAAAGGAACGTTACCAGTGCAATAGGATGGAGACACAACAATTAGGGATGCACAATATATTGGCATCATTATAGGTCAATGTTAGTCATTTTTTAGAATATTGGTATCAGTCCAATAAGTAAAAATGGGCCAATATTAACGTCCAATATTGATTTCCCACTTTTTAGCTTTGTGTTTTTGTTTCTGGAGAGGAGGTGTTTGGTCGAGTGATATCTGTTTGATCATGATAGTGACACTGCACAGCCAGGAATAACTGATGTAGAGAGTCATGTCAGTGTTCTGGTCATTTTATACGGTATCGAAAAAAAAAGACAAGTGTGTTTGTGCTTATATGTATGTAAATAGTTTGTGATTTTGAATAATATTGGTAATTACTGGCTATCATCTATAACAACAATAATATTGGATGTTGATATCAGCTGAAATTTTCATATCGGTGCATTTCTTACAAAAATATATAAATATATTACACACATAACATACATGAAATTATTGAAAAATATATTTTATTAAATTCTTCACAAGTTCATTTTGTAGTCAGTTTTGTGTATGAAGTGTAAAAATTGCACCAAAAAAAAAAAGTTGTTTTGTTTCCCCCAAAACACGTGAAGAATAAAGGCTGAGTTCACAAAGATGGGTCATAGTCACTGTTCTGGTGCAAGTTTTATTTTTTGAATGAGTTTAAAATATTGTAGAGCCAACCCACATAGCAGGTATGGGCCAAATCTGGTGTCAGCCTGACACTGCTGACATCAAACATGGTTTGTCAGCTATGTGGGCCAGATGTGGCAATGATGATGCTGTTTCTAAAATGGAATGCTACAACTGGCTGGTTTATATGCCTCACATCTATTAATACTACAACTGACCCAGTTTGGTTTTTGTGGTGCTGGTCCATGCTTGGACCACCTCTGGGCCACCAAAAGGGCCAACATTCTTGGTATGAAGTTGGATCTGAGAGCAAACAGACTCGAATAACTTAACGGAAAACAATTTATTAAATAAAAATCAACGGCCGGCATGGCCGAAAGTACTTAAAAAATGAAGCCACTCAGGAGGGGCACGAGGGGAAGACATGAGAGGATGCTGAGCTGAGGAGGTAGAGAACTGAATATATAGAGCGAGGGATGATGAAAACATGGAATGCAGCTGGGCTGATTGGGGAGTGACAGCAGGTGAGGGTGGATGATTGAATGACAGACAGGAAACAGACTGAGGGAGGAAATGAAAAATGGCATAAGAGAACACTGAGGAAACACAAATAAGAGAACTAAAACACAAATAACACATAGATAATCAAAAGACACAGTGTATGACACTTGGCTGTATCTGCGCCGAGTGTTAAGAGTGTTAATGCATTGTGTGGGCCAGAACTGAGCCAGACATATTTTGCTCTGTTGGAAGTCACACTAAATTTGTAGACACTATGTCAGTCTCTAGTTTTAGTATATTTAGTTCTGAGCTTGTCTTTTTCTCACATTTTTGTTGTCTCTTAAGGCTGATTTATTGTCAACGCGTTGTCGAGGGCACAATAAGTGACGCAATTGCGGCGTCCCCGCCCCTGCGCGTTGGCCCAATGCGGTGTCCTGTCGCGAGGTCGTGCACCTCCGGATTTTTGAAACTCCGCAAGGACCGCGCGTGCTGTGGACATCAAGCATTTATATGATCCCTCCATGTTAGACCATAAAGACACTCAAATGGCACAGAATTCATGGACAAAGATGAGTCCGTGTGTTGTAAGACATGGAAAAACATGCGTGATCGCTTTTAAAGCAAAGAAGAGGGTGAGCAAAAGTGGGGATGGAATAAACAAACCCGCTCTGTAGAACGAAAATTACGATGCATAATAGCACACGACATAAACAGCTTGATAAACTATACAGTTATGTAAAGTTTAAAATGCTAAATTAAACAAACTAAATTATGTTAGGCATTTAAAAACAAAACAGAAAAAACATAATAATAAAAATAAAATAGACTTTCTTCTTCTACGCCTGTTTTTCTTCCTCTACACCCGTTTCTTACAATCTACGCACAGCTTTTAGAGCATACTGCCACCAGCTGGTCCGTAAAAGATCAGCACTTTGTCATGTGCAAAGTGGCGAAACTATGAACGCAGAAGCAGCACGACCCAGAGCGCTCGAGTATAACCAAGCCTTTAGTTGTGACCCCAGCATGCACGGTTTTTACCAAGTAGTGCTTTGCCTTCATGCTTCTTAGAATTACTGCCAGGCCAGCACTTTTATTTTATGTTATATTTTTCAGCTTATAAAGACCAAGTCCTTCATTTCTTTATTTGTTTCCTCGTGCCTTCTGTCTAAAAGCCTGTGTTTGCATCCTTCATTCATGCAGTTGTGACACATCAAGAGTTTAGAGCAGCGCATGCCGCCCCGAGGCTCCAACTTTTCCATGCATTTTTCAATAAGACGATAGAAAACCACATTCTGCATGCTCTGCTAAAGGTATATAAGAAGAGGAGGGTAGTGAACCTGGACCAGCCTGCCTGCAGTAAAACTGTCATAAACAGGGAACGTGTGGAGAATTTTACACTTGTCTCAAAGTAAGAAAGTTTCTGATTTAAATTTTGGGGCTTGGAGTGCATGCGGTTTACATGTTCTCCTCTGTGAACTGCCAATCTTTTTAATATTAACCTCATTTACTGCAGGTAGACTGGTTTTCTGTAGTCCCTAAAGTGAATACGTAAATGAATGGAAAGCAGGAGCTGTCTATTAGTATCTTTAATGCTCAGTGCCTTTTAGTTCTTGGAAAAGGTAACATTACAGTGTCAGAAAAGCTTTACTCTGATACCTATTTGGAAGCTGTGCAGCATGAAATTAAACATGAAGCATTTCTAAAGCAGAAAACTTGTTACACTACAACTTCCTTTTTGCATCTCATGATAGCCTTCTTTTAGTTGCCCCTCATGCATCGTCCCAGGCATTTTTAATCAGCAGTTGCAAATCTCTGTCATTATTTAGTCTGGTGATGCCATACTATTTGAGATCCGAGTAAGTGCAAGTGTCCAGTTTTCTAATTCTAGGTTTCCAAACACTACATTATGACTGATTATTCAGAGAGACAGAGGCATTTTAAATGGTAGATTGTGATGAGGGTTCATTATCACGGACAGTTATGCATGCTAACCGCAAAGAAGTAATTGATACTTAACATTTTTTCACATAATGATCCATCATAGAGACATTCTTCATTTTTCTTCGAGATTTATTTTCTGTCTGAGCAAGTTTCATATAATGAAAGACTATTTATGCCTTTCAGAGCCTAATGAAAATGCATCTAATTTGCATTCTATTTTTCCAGACAATTCAAAAGTATGATTCAGATTTCCTTCCGACAGGTAGATTGAGGAAAAATAAAGGGGAAAAAAAGGGTATTAAAGTTGCCAACTGAGGCCAGCAGGAACGTACCAGCAGTTCAAAAGAACAATTAAACTTGAAATGAATTGGAGAAAAAAAAAAAAGACACAAAGAAATAATGAAGGGGAGATCATTTTATGATTAGTTGTTATACTTCTAGTGCAGCCAAAGACAGATGAACATATCTCATGGCTGTGAGAGAGACAGGAAAATAAAGTGGAGCATCAAGAGCCCCTGCAGGACTTTACCAGATGTCAAATGTAAGCTCAATATTTGTGCAAGCAAAATGCATCGTGAACTCGGAGGCACACTCAAAGTGTCCAGAGGAAATGAAGTTTCATGACAACTTAGAAGAGTCAATTAATTGTGAGGCCTTAGTTCAGGCAGACTGATGAGGTGGGGTTAAGTCCGCTGGGTCACTAATTAAATAGAAGCAAAGCTCATCTCTGCCTCTACGACACAATGAGATTTCAGATGGATGCTTGAGCTTTTATGAACCCCCCCCCTACACACACCCACCTTTGCATTGCTATCTGTGCGAGGGTATAAAGGGAGTAAAAGGTCAACATTTTTTGCAATCTGATAATCTGCAAGACAACTGTAGATTAACAAAAACACACACCGTGCTTATTTCTTGTAAGTAAAAGAAAAAAAAAAAAAGGTTCTTTCCAATGCAAGCACATTCTCCCCAGCTCTAAACGCTCCGTTTGGGTTGGTAACAAACAAAAATGCACTTGATTATCCCAATCAAAGAGGTGGCGGAGAACTGGCTAATCAGCTCCATTAATGGGCAAATTTAATTCAATTCCTGAGTAAAACAGCTACATAACATTGAAGGAGCAATTATCTGCGAGACTAAAAAAATTTGGTTAATAAAGATTCCATTAACAATCATTATGCGACTTTGATGATTCTTTTATCTCAAGGCAAGCAGGAGGGGAAGAGGAGAGATGCCCTGACTGCTGACAAAGACCTTATTTCATCCTTTCATTTGAGATAGCTGTGGTATTCCAGCAGTTTTATAATGTATCAGTTGTGTTGAGTGTCTCCCGTTTTATTTAATAAGGCTTAGAGGGCAACGCTGGAAAAAATTACCTCACCTCTTTCACTTCACCTCAATTTACCTTGTCCTCTCCTAGCCCTGCCTCTCAGAACTAAAGCTTTGATTTGCATTTAAGCAAGCTAAATAATAAACGCGTGGGGTGTTGAGGCACCAGCTGAGCGCCCAAAAAGCATTTTTAGCCAGGTGGTGCAACCATACATCATTATCCGCTCAGCTACACAGAATCCAAGCATAGTCTTGTGAGTCGTGTAATGAACTCAATGAGCACTTAAAAGGGTTTGTGAATTGACCACAAGCATTGATATTAAACAATGTTAACAGCGGGTTTTCCTTATGTGTGTCAAACTCTGCTAATCAGCTTCATTAGTCATGTCTGCTAGCATAAAGGCAAGGTGTGTCCTCAAATCTGCTGAAAAAAACATGGCTCCACAGAAGCTTAAGAAAGTAAAAGACAAAGTAAAGTAATAAAACAAGGATTACGTTTAACATTTACTTTAAGGGATATTTCAGATCTTTCTCAGTGCTGTTCTGCAGAAAGGTTAAAAACTAATTCCCATCTTCTGATTGATATTAGCTTTTTGAACAGCCTCAGTTTAGAGAGATAATGTTCAAATTGACTGATGAGCTAACGGCTAGTCAGAGCAGGACAAATATCAAAGTGATTAGTGACAACCTAACAACAAAATAACAGCAATTAATATGACGTATATTTTATAATAGCCAATAATTAGATAATTTTATGTTACAGTTATTTACATATATTTTTTTGCAGGATGGCAGTAGGTCTTGGTCTTGGCCCCCCTTATATGACGGTTATATAATGAGCTATCTTTAACAAGTAAAATAATATTTATAATGTTTCCACAGGCACCCGCTTTAAAGGATCTAAAATGTAGCATGCAGAAATAAAAAAATAAGGTGGTGGGGTATAGGGGTTGTAATTTAATATGTGTTAATATGTGCTGTGCTGTTATAAAGAAGTAGAACATATGACTATAAAAGTGACATAATTAAATTACTGACAATGTCTATTACAGCAGAGTTTGAGTTTATTGCATGGTAAAGATGGGTGACAGCTATTTTCAATAAATATTAATTTGGCTTGAACGAAATGAATGTGCAAGAGAAGTAAAAGCAATGAATCGATAATGTAGTGGTACAGACAGAATAACGTGTACAGTTAGCCAGAAATACAGTTCATCTTTTGAGCACACACAACTTATTTGTAAAAACCATTGATCCTGTGTCTACTCATGGAGGTTTTCATAGATCCCAGTCTTTTGCCTGAGGGAAGAAGTTCAAAGAGACTTTGCCCATGGGTGGGATGGCTCTGGGATGATCCTGCCTGCACACTGCTGGGTCCTGGTGGGGGTGCAGCTGATCAATGGTGGGCCTCTTCGTTGCTGGCTATATTTTTTGACAGAGCAAATGACGCACTGCAGCTTCCTAATGTGAAAGAACTCGTCTTGTTGGGACTGCTCTGCTGAAAACAAGGAGAGGTAGGAGCTAAGACAAGCGTGCAACATTAGGGGGGGGGGGGACGCTCAACAGGACACCGGTGCACGAGTAAACCTCTGCACTGATCAGCAATTTTAATGTGCCAAGAAGTGTAGCAGTGCATCAAGCAAGAAGCAAAAAAAGATTGCACACGGGACACAAATTTCTCTACACATCATCCTTTCAGATGTAGTAATAGAACGTACATTCCCTTGTAGAACTTGGATAAGAATCATTTAGCTTTAATTGAGTGGGTTAACAAGAAGTCTCTGCAGGATAACACTTTAATTGCTTGGACAGTTTTCTCTGAAGCCAACATATAAATAAATACCAATCTCAGTTTTGTTTTAAAAATCACAAGCATAGTTTTGTAAGTGTATTTCCCTGCAGAGACACAGTCCACCGCTGTTGTTTTGCTTGTTTCTCAGTTTGCAGCATACTTGATGTTTCTGGGCTGTAGCCTCTGTGCAAAGAGTCTGTGAACACGGGTCAATAACAGCAAGCAGCTTGGAGGACTGAAAATATAGTGTTAGGTTCTAATCACAATCACACCACTCCGCTGACAGATAGTAGACCTCCAGATAAAATTCAACAAAAATATAGCTTTTCCAGTATGTGGTCAAAAACATTTATATGTTGGAATGTTTAAAACATTTTTTCTCCGCCCCTTTTGGTTTATTTTTTTTGTTCAGTGATTGACTTCCGAACAGTTCTCACACCTTTAGCTGTTTTTCTACAACCCCTGGCAAAAAATATGGAATCAGCAGTCTTGGATGAGCACTCATTCAGACATTTCATTCTGTAAAACAAACTCAGATCAAAATCATGATACAATAATAAGGTCATTCATGAACACTCAAAGAAATGAAGAGAAAACATTGTGGAAGTCAGTGAATGTTACTATTATTGACCAAGCACAGGGAAAAAATATATGGAATCACTCAATTCTGAGGTAAAAAGTACGGAATCGTGAAAAACAGATAAACAAAAGACTGTTCAAAATACATCACTAAAACTCAAACATATTTTCCTTGAATCTTTTGGTCTTGCTCCAGTGTAACATTGTGCTCAAGTTTACAACACAATTACATCAAAATCACATAATCTACCACTATAAAAAGTTACAGGTAGAGCTTGTACATTTGGGAAAAATAGAAAATAAAATGATCAACCAAGACTCCCTTCAGAAAATACTTAAAAAGCATAATGCGAAATAAAATAACTTTGACATTAAAGTGAATTCCTACCATTGTATGTTGCTTTTAGCAGTTTATGAGACTTTGTCATGTTGTTAGTCATCATGGCTGACTGTAAATACATGACTGCAGAAACATGCACTTACATGTGCACACATTGTTGTTAGTTCAATTTGCTGTACCTCAAAGGAAAAAAGGAAGAAATTGAATATAGGTACCGTGGACTGCATAGCTCACAGAGGACAAAATCCATTCAGGTAAAGAGAAAACATGGCAGTGAGGGCAGAAGGAGGGGAGCCATTATTCCTTTAGTTCCCAGAAAGACTTTTCATCTGAGCATCATCACTTGTTTTCTCCTGAGGGCTATTGCAGCTCGGATAGGAAACAAAAAGACACATATCACTGGGAGGGAAAACTACTGAAAAGGCACAATCGTATCAAGCAGCAGCTATCTTTGTCGTGTAACTAAAAGGCTTAGTGTGTGTGTTTTTTCCATGCTGGGAAACAAAAAAATGTGTCAACGATAAAGATAGGAGTTTATAAGCAAAAATGATGGAGCTCAGTTTCATTCCATCCATGGAAAATTTTAAATGACTTAAAAAGTGGTAAGAGCTGTCGCCTCACAGCAGGATGGTGGATGTGTCTCTTTTGGTGAACCTGTACTGAAAAAGGCATCTCTTGGATTCAACTGCAAAACCACTTTAGTCTTTTGAGGCTTCTTCAAATACATTTAAACAAATGATGAAAAAAATGGACAATCCCTCAGTATTTTCTAATCAATCATCCAAAAAATAAATGAATAAATAAAACATTATATATCTTATTGGGAATCCATGTCACTGATACTGAATGCTTTTTTAAAATCCCCTCTGAGGATCATTTCACTGACGTGGGCTCCTACCGTGCGCTTACTTAACCGTCTTGATGGTGTCTGCTCCTGAGGGGATTCATTTCGTGGCGCCTCGCTGACACGTCTTTAAGTTTGTATCACTGTTGCCTCTCAGCAAGAAGAACCCGTGATCGATACCTTTGACATCTTGCTGTGTTTGCGTGCGTGTCTCCACTTTTGTATTCTCCTCACAGTGCGAAGGCACCAAACTCGTTGTAATTAAGAACTGTTAGCATCACAAGAGCTTTTTAGTCTGCTCCTTTCCAACATGGATAAATATTTTCAAGGTACCGGTCAGACCTGTTATGTCAAGCACAAACAACGTCTTTGGTTACTTTATTTTTCCTGTTATTCATCGTTCTTGTTTCACTTTGCAGTGTTTGTGTTTTGTCAGAAATTGGCTGAAAGTGTCTGTGAGCAGATTTAAAATGACCATCGGAGTGCAGCTGATGTCAGGTCTGCTCAGAGAAGAGTTTTCTTTGCTTTATGATTGAAAAAACGTGACGCCATTGTGACTGGAGGCAAAGTGGAGGCAGGCAATGATCTATAATGATGTGTTCTCTTAGTCAAACCAAGACCTTTCAAAATCAGAATCAGTTCTATCGTCACCACCTCCCTCTCCTTCTCATTTTCTCTCACCCCCTAAGCATATAGGATAAAGCCCAAAGCTTGAGGCTATGTGGCCTTTTTAAGGCTAAACTAGGTCAGGGCATCTGCTTTCCTGAGGTCTCCTTGGTGGACAGTTAATTAGAAAGCTCTCCCTTTGCACGGTCCACAGGGAACTTGAGGAGGCTCCCAGTCGCACCTGCCAATATTTACTGTTCTAACAAAATACATCATTCATTGCCATCTGCTCTTTGGGAGCACATGTAGGGGTGCTGCTGCTGCAAAATTAATAGCTCCTCTAATGCGCCTTTCCTAATGGGCCTAATCAATTAATCAGCCCTCTGCAATCTGGAGGCATCATTACCCAGTGCATATGTCCCCTAATGCTGTCAAAAGCTGAGTTTGCTCCACTGCTGTTGCTAACTCAACATGAATAACTGCATTTAAAGTTGTTGCTTTATTAATGTAAACAGGGTTAATGTGCCTCGGCTAATGAAGGAACGTGTAGAAACAAAACATCTTCGGTGTTTCGCTGCTCTTCCTGCTTTGCGTTGAGAGGTGGAGCCCAAGTGCAGGTTAAAGCTGAGGGTGGGAAGCCGGATGTGTCATGTCATGTCTTTTTTTTTTTTTTTTTTTTTTTCTTCGACGTGCAGTCTCCTGGTTCCATTTAGCTGGGATCGAAATGCACCATCCCAGATCCGGCATGCATTTTTCATTCATTCATTTTTCGCTCGTGTCATTTCAGCGCTCCGGCTCCTCTCATTTCTCATGCAAGCTCAGAAAAGCTGAAGGCACTGGAGATATTAAACACTGTTTGACAAACATTCTTCTCAGGAGGTATGTTATTTGATATCATGACCTCAGGTATGGAGGTCTGTTTTAAAGCTGAATCCCACGTTGCAATTTCCATCAGATCTTTCACTATAGCGTGTAAGACAAACAGTCTCAATACAAACAGCAGATTATTGTGTGTGGATGTAGGAATGTGGGCGGTTGATACGTGCGCACATATATCCTCCTGAGACCCTGTGTCCTCCTAAGAGGACATTGAGATAGAAAAAAATGCACATGCTAACAAAGCTCAGGTCTCAGGAGGATATTTATATGAATAGAAAAAAATGTCATTTTATCTGTGCACTCTCAAGCCATCAACAGTATGATCACGCATCAGAATGGCGGCTATGTCTGACTGCATAATCACCGGAGCAAATCTCCCTCCCCATTCAGCCCCCAGTTATCAGAGAGGATATTGTTTTAACCCTTTGTTTCGTGGCTTTTTTGAACGAATAAAGTGCCTACACCGGATATAACTGATATGTGCACCAGAACTTTGGATATACAGACTGATAATCTTGAGTATATATGATTTGTGAGGGGGAAGTTCCACAATGATATCGTCCACACAGCTGTAACTAAACAGATCCCTGAACCTAATTCACATGCACGGCCACTCGGACGTTCCCGTGCCATATTTTGGCCCTCGTTCACACACGTTGTCCGGAGAAACACACATAAAAATGCCAGATGATCCATCCCCAGAACGTTCAGCATCTGGCGGACAGGGTTTTGTCTCCCGCTACATCTACCGCTTTGGCCTTTACTGGACCCCGGCGCGTCCTGATGGATCACCTGCAGACCTGGATGGATAGTGCCTCATCCCCCAATTCCTACACCTTCTGTGCCGTTTCATACTATCTTCCCTACTAATCTGTCATTCCCGTAGGTCATTTATTACTTCACCAGGGCTGTGTGCTTTACTCATCCACATGTGCCTGCATATGCCCACACAAGTGATTCCCTGACCTCTGCTTGCAGATCCGCTTCTGCTGCCAGCCCTGCGCTCACACAGGGGACTCGGTCTGTCCTGTAGTGATTTGTCTCATGGTTTTTTAGATTTTCTACCAGAAATCTCATGCAAAATGAGGTAAGCTATATTCCATTAGGACATACTACATGTTTATACCCTATTAAGACTTTGTTTGCATGCATCTCTCTTTTACAAAAAAGACATTTTACAAAATGACGTATAAAAAAGGTTGTGGCCTTTAAAAAGCTCTTTTTCATCCAACTATCTGCACCAGAAACATTTTCTGATAACTCTTAAAGCAAAAGTTCACATCTTTTAAAGTGGAGTTTAGCGGAAAGGTTGTGAAAAATTAATATTTTTATGTGTTGTAGATAGCTCTTTGATTGGCCTCAGCTGAGAGAAACAGACTTTAAAATCTGACAAAACCGATGAGCTAATGGCTAATCCAAAACAAACGCTATACATTTTTTGAGCTCTGAGTTTCTTAAAGATGAGAGTAATGAAAGTATACTATAGTTCTTGGGCCAATAATTTGTCAATCCTGTCAGAGTTACACTTTTTTTTCTTCCTAAACTGAGATTGTTCAAAGAGCTGTCTGCAAGAAGATATAAATTGCTTACAACTTTTCCACAAATTCTATTGTAAAAAAAAAAGCCGAACTATCTCTTTGATGTTCTAGATGGCAGTTTTCAAACACTATGCAGGTTTTAGAAGACTGGATATTTTGGGTGACTGAGTTAAACATGTTTCGCAGCTAAATTTAAATGCATTGAAAAGATAAAAATGAAAAGAAAATTGGAAATTTGCTCAAAGAAAGAAAACGTACACATGTGATTAGGTTCATTTATTTGTTTATTTAATTTTATTTTGTGCTAGCAATGCATAGATTCAATAAGATTCTTTGGATAATCAAAAGGTACTTGTGTAACATGAGAAAAAAAGAACATGCTGAGCAAAGTGTCACTTGGCAGCATTCCTACAAACTGTCGGATTGAAGTTCTTCACCTTTACAATAAGGCAGGGATAAATGTTCTTTTTCAAACTAAACAGTAAGTAAAATCAACCTATAGGGAACAAAGCAACAAAATAAAAATAAAAAAATAAAAACAAGGAAGACTTCCACTTATATCAAAGGAGCTCCCTTGAGTCATCATGCCTTTCCTGTTAAACTTTTCCAGACTCATTTGATGTTCTGAATGCTGGTTGGCAAAAAAAGGCCGGATGCCGTGGCTAGAGGCTTGTCTGTCCATCAGTCAAAAGGCTCAACTCTGAACCAGGGGACTTTCAGTATCACACCAAGCCTCTGCAATAAAGCACGTGTTTAGCCCCGCAGCTGTGCAGAGGGGAAACTAAACAGAAAATCAAGGGAAATGGCAAACAAAGTTGAACTGATCCATGTCAAACAAAAACCCCTATGCCTGGGGAAAGACAGCGCAGACCTGTTTTGCTCTTTGGCCTTGAGTATAAACACATGAAATGGATTGCGTGCCTCACCCTGTCCGCATGTACCCAGGCTGTTTCTCTTCAGTAGCTTTTTTTTACTTGGGAGAGTCTGGATGGGATTTTAAACGCGGGCCTCCACTCACCGAAACACTCGGAGTGATGTGAAGTTAAATCCCCCCTGGAGGTGCCTATGAAAAACATGCATTTGTGTTTGCACAAAAGTTTCCCAGCTTCTCTCATTTTATGCTTTGTGCCGGTTAGCGAGCCCCGTTTCGTTCACTTTCGCTACGGCAGCCTTCAGGCAACGCGTTGGCATCTTATTGGAAGCAGCAGTAGATGCGGTATAGATTTTAGGAGCTCCGAGGTGGAGTGCTTGTAGCATTTCTACCACCTAAATCACTCCTCCACTGCTTCTGAGAGGGCGGTGAAAGTGTTGTCTTACTTCCTGCTCTGGTTTTATGAACGCAGAGAGAGGGCCAAGTATTCCGCAGCTTCACTTAGCACTTTCAAAAAGAGGGATACAAATCAGCAGCACACAAAAGCATTAATCAGCAGCCTGGGAGGTCAGCCCCTCATACATCCTTCTAGTGAGTCCTTGAAATCTAGGTTGCTGTGATCAATCTTTGGCAATTCCCAAGTTAAGACTATAGAACATTTTTGATTGTGTAGTGGGGAAAAGAAATGAGAACAAATTTACAGCTGAGTACTGAACAGGTTTAATATGAGCTCTGTTTATCTATGATTCTCTGGAAGATGGAGCATTGTCCAATTAGCCGACTCATGCTACAAGGTCATTTTCATCAGAACACATCCCAGAATCTGACTGATAGCTGTCTGACTGCTAAATGTTCTGAACGTTGGTTCATTTCTTTGCAGTTTTTCTTAGCCTATCGGTGATGCCAGCATTTACCCAGAAATGCTTCTCCAACTGCACGATAATGGGAACGAGCAACGTGGGTGGAGCAGCATAATGTTACCAGTGAGGCGCCACAAACAAACTCTGAAATGATGAACGCTAATTGACGTCTTCAAGCACTTGACATTAGAGGCTATAAAAATAATGCAGTTTAACAACCAAGCAAGTGGATAACGCCGGCCGCGGTTGCGTAAGATGTTAATTAAATCCACCAGGCAGAGTTGATAAGAACAGTGGAGAAGCTTAAATGTAATTTTCCTTAAATATTATATCTGATTTTGATCTTCTTTTTTCCACCCCCCCTGCCACCTGGCAGGATATTTTCCTTTGATTCTTGATCTGGTGGCCAGATCCTATCGCCGTCCTTATCTCAGAGCTGCACAGTATTGAAGGACATGACCCTGAAGTATAAAAAATTGCTAAAAATTGATTGGAGACTGAGAAACATCTCACCTCTTTTGGTATTAAACTATTTTATTTGAGAGGAGATGCGGCTTATTAAAACCACCTTTTTGTTTAAAATGATGTGCTTTAAATCTCATTTATTGTCATTAAAACACATGTTTTCTGCATGTTTGCTAGAATATAATGGTTAATAGCCTAACTTGCATGCAATGTTATCAATGGGGACTATATTTAGATTATTTAATATGTTTCTTATTGCCATTTGATGACTCTGCTAGTCAGATATTGATTAACAGTTTAGCTTTTATAGAGAAACTATTCTAAAATGAATTCATTTTTTATGTTGTTGTGTTGATTATTAGAGATTAGTTTTACAGTTTGGAAGGCTTGGGTGAAAACAAAAAACACTCAACTTAAAATACTGCAGTGGTTTTGATTTCCCACAGGAAATCCAGGAGGCCAACAGCCCCAGTCTGCAGTCTGGGTTTCAGTCTCACATCGCAACATGATGTCACAGTTTTAAACAGATCAAAAACACAGCTTCAGTTGTGACTGACAGGTTCAGGCTATCCATCTCTGCAATAGGAGAAAAAAAAACTACAGCATCTAAAACAAAAGCAGAGTTGATTTATTTGACACTCCCTCCTTAGAGGGTGTGTACGCAGTGAGGGAGGATGGGGGTGGGTTACTGTCCAGAACACAACTGGATGAGGTTTGGGATTCTGCTGGATGCAATTCTAAGTGTGATGTGGGTGGAAGAAATAGAGCGTGCGTTGCTATGCCGGTTTCAGTCATTAATCAGTGTGGTGACCCTCATCCACCACCTCCTACCACTTCCATAGCCCTTTCTCTCTCAACAGCAGCCAGGCATCTAATGTAGATTCAGCACGTCAGACACCCTTGGGCTCTGACTGATGGGTAGACATTCTCTGCTTTTAACTAAAGCTATTGATACCGAGAAAAAGGATAGGAAGGGAGGAAAAAAAAAAAAAGCTCTCATGTCTTGCTGTGATCGTCCATCTGTGAATCCCACACTGTTGGCCTGATGAGGCTGACCCTGCTGCAGCCAAGGTTCTGGTGCTGTTGGTGGTCTACAGCGCCGGGCTTAATGTATTCTTATTAATGTTAAAAACAAAATAAAAGATAAACTAAATGTGCAGAATGAGAAAACACACGAGGTCACCACAGTGGTGTTGCCAGATCAGGAGTACATAAACAGCTTGGGAATATAAATGAAAAGAGAGGGATAGGATGAAAAGAAATCATATGATGTCTTTATAAAAATAGCTCTTTTTCTCACATCATCCTTATTTCCTGCTTCCTTTCCTAACAGCTGCTTTGATGGATCGTTTTGTCTCCCTAATAGCAGCTCCAAATCCCTGGATGCTCTCCATTTATGTTCTCTGGGATACTGTAAAAATTTAGCTGAATCCATCTGAAAGATTAGTGCAGGAGCTGAGGCAAAAGGAAAAAAAAAACGAACGTCTAAGCTTTACCCAACTTTTATTTAGACTTTACCTTTCATGTTATCTATCTTATTATTATTTTTTATTACTTAGCATCAATATTAACCATAGCTGATGTTTGCCTCTTTATTTTTTTAAGGATCCACATATAAATGATGCAGTCAGTCAAGCTTGCAGATGCATTTCAATCATGCATGAGTGGTGGATAAGTGATGGAAGCCGCTGCGGCGTGACGCTCTCTCTTCCCCCTTGTCTGGTTTCCATCTTCACGGGAGAGAAAAGGATGAGAGAGATTTTCTATCGCGCCCACAACTTCATCGCAAGTATCAAGACTGGGAAAAGAAAGGGACTGATGTGTTCGACAGTAGTCTCTGCCAGTTTGAAGATATACGCGCGCCCTCAAAGACAAACCGATTCAGTCGGAACAAATCAGCAAAAGTACGTTTAGTCTGTCAATCAGCAGCACACGGCTAATTCCGCCCCGGTTCAGGATTTTCCCAACACATTAATAAAGAATGATTATGATAATTTTGTTGCACACTTTTTTTTAATTTGTTGTTTTTATTGGTACCGCATGAGTATCTGTACAGCTGCATTACGCTGCATACATTTAGGAGTGTTGTTGTTTTTGGAGGTGCAGCTGTTGTGTCATCAGCAGGAAAGATGCTGCTGCTCAGTCCTGGGGATAAATTCCCTGCCATCAGCAGCGGAGTTCACAGCCTGGTATTTTGATCGCTGATGCCAGATTTCCATAGCATTTGAGGTCGACATCTGTCCACGCTCATCTCAATAATTCATCAACACTTGTTGGCACATTTTTGATTTCGTTAGCCTGGCAACCTGCATACTGAAGGAACAATTAGGAAACAGTAATATGAAAGCATACAGAGTAAGTTTGGCCCTCCCATATCTAAAGATTCTTCACATCATTAATAGGATAAAGGATTTTTGTGATTAGAATGACTTGGACCTGTTGCAATCATAATATAGTTTTCTGCTTTAGAAAAAGCAGAAAGCCTTTACAGAATTATGTGATGATAATAACCTCAGAGGTGTGTGGACTTCATTTAGACTTTGATCCTAAGATTTGGATACTTGGAGATGTTGCAGCCTTGAAACTACACTCAAAAAAACAGATTGTTGGATTTACTTAACCAAGTTGTCAACAATTTCAACTCATCTGAGCTAAAGCAACTGTCACATTTATACCTTTACTCAGTTCAGTTGAGTGGAAATTGTTGACATAACTTGATTAAGTAAATCCAACACATCTGTTGTTTGAAACTGGAACTCTACAGAACTTCCAACTCAGAAACATTGGATTAACAAGCTGTTGTCATACTGCATTCATAAAAAAAACTTAAGCATGGGGGGCATTAGCAGAGTTTGACCAGACATGGACTCCCTTTCTGAACATTTTAACTCAACTGGAATTGAAGGTTGGACTGGACTTAAACTGATTTGTATTAATCTTTACTGATTTGCTTAGAGCTTATTTATTTTTATTTGCCTTCTAAATATTTGTGTCAAATATAATTGTTACATTTGATTTCTACTGTTGTTGTATAGAGAGAGGGGGGTCAGAGGTGGGCAGGTTTTGTTCTGAAGCTTTTGTCCTTCATTTTCTTCATTAAAAGTTGTATTCTCTATTAATGGGTGTACATTCTCAACATATATATCTATGCAAGAAAAGGCAGAAAGCATACAACAAAAAGCAAGACGTACACTGCATATATGTTACAAAATTGTCAATAAATGTATGTTAGAATCTAATTAAAGGAGCAGAAACTAATCAACGGAGGAGGAAAACTAACACAGCCTGTGTCATATTTTGATGAAAATAATAAGAGAGTTTCATTTTTTTTTCTTATGAAACAGAGAGTGAACTAAATTTTCAGAGTTTTGTCATTGTTACTGTGTTTTTTCTTATGTATTTTGTTTTCAACATCATCCATTCCTCAGCCTTCTGAGTTACACAACATACAAGACCTGCTGCAACAACTAAAGAAACTAAAGTAAAAAATTAAATAAAAAGTTCCGCTGATCTTGCTTATTCACAACTGTAAGAAAAGTGCAATGTGTGGTGGGTTTCATTGTGTTTGGCACCAGCTACTTTTCCCTGCTTTGTTTTTCAGCTGCAGCCCAGACCTGGGTCACATCACCTCATCATCAAAGTAGTGCTGTACAGGAACTGCAACACTGATGTCACTGCTCCTTAGAATTAAACTGAATTATTTTTGTCTAAGCTGCAAAAAGCCTTTAAAACGATGTGTGTGGGGGATAAAACAGCTATTGACTGTTTCTTATTTAGAAATCACTTTTCAAATCTGTAATTTGAATGATCTGACCGACACAAGATTTATTCCTAATGTTCAGAAGTAAACACCCAACTGATGCAAACTTTTAGTTGGAAATCAGCAGCATTTTTAAAGCTTTAATGCCAAACACAGATAATTTGTTTGTAGCATTTTCACCTGCTTCTCTTCTGAGAATGCAAACCTTTAAAAAAAGAAGGGGAAAAAAAAAACCTCTGAACTTGTTCAACGACACAAACAAAGGAGGAAAAGAGGGTCACCGGGCCAAATTCTTAGTCTGAAGTCCCAGGTTCTTTCCTGCAATAAGTGTCTTTATTTTCTACTTCCACAACCTTTTCAAATTAGGCCATTACCGTGGTAACCCAGCGAAACTGCCAAAACATGAGGGGATTGTAGGACACAGCAGGGCTGAGTGAATGAGGTCAATGAAAAAGGTCAGCAAGTCATTTTCAGAGAGAAAGTTCTTGTTACCTTTTGGCAAACAATTTCTCGTCCCTTGGCTACCAATCAGACTTATTTGTGGGCCCTTTTGCTTCCCTCAAAAGATTTTGAGGCTCTTTCTCTGTTGAGTTCCTAGACTTTAATTAGAGCAAGTGGGCTTGTGATATTGACACATTTCCCCTTTTAAAAGCTACTTCCTGGGCTTTACAGGTCTGTTTGGAACCGTTGGGACCAGGATTTTCTTTACATACACTTTAAAATACGGGTCGCAAACACTACACGTATATTGACACTATTTCTGTGGTTGTGCTGATTGTGATGACAGATGAGTGACATTTAAAGGGATAGTTTGGTTATTTTAAGTGGGGTTCTGCAGAAAGGGTATAAAACAATTATTTCACTCGTTGCAGATAACTCTTAAAAACTTTAACTTGGAGAAACAGAGTTGAATTCTGACTGTGTGGTCCCAAGACCAAAATGGGTTACTTCTGTCTAGAAACAACTCTAATTTTTTATATTTTGTTGTGGTCCAAGTGAGACCTAGTTCATAATACCTCTATAAACAGCACTAACACATTTATTTGAATGGAGATTTTTTTCCTCCATTTATATTATATTTTTTTCCTAGCTGGACATTACAGCGAAAATGCTGTAACTAGAGGAAGTTTGTTTTGCTGCTGAATCAACTCTTCCATTTTACTGAGAATATTTTCTTCCATACATTTTTCGGTACATATCTTGTTCCATAATTTGTTCTATTTCAATAATTTATAGAACAAAATTTTCTGCTACTTCAGGACATACACTACGCTACCAGTAACAAATAATTTTATCACTGGTAGAGTCTTGTATACTCTGGTATACTTTTACACAAGCTACTCTCATTTCTGATGACTTAACAAGTCAGAGCTTCTTGTATGTAAAGGAAGCCGAGAAGACTTGTTAATATTTTACAGCAATAGCTCAACAGGACGTTGTTGTTGTTTTTTCTTGTTTACTAGCCTCCTGATAAGAATGTGTCACATTAAATGCATAACATGCAGACACTTATGGCATTCTCCCTCAATAAATGTCACATAATAAACTTTAATTTGTTGGTTGGTTTGAGTAATTTAACCAGCTTGAAAGGCTTCAGGGAACCCTTATCCAGCATCATTTTGTTTTGATTCTACACTTTAATAAAAACCTGCTCAGCTATGCAAATCCTGTTAGACATAGAATCCTGATGAGACCTTGTTTTCTGGTTTGAGGGAAATTTGTGACAGGCCCAAAGAAACTCTGGAAACACGGCGCATGTCATTCATGCGGCACTTTATTAAAAATCTACTTGAGTATGCAAATAAGGTGCATCGAGGTTCCACAACTCTACATCTGATAATAGCTTTTCATTCTAGCTTATCATATTTTTCTTGCCTTTATTTAGGTCTTATCTTTTTTTTTTATACATTTGCTCTTATTCTAGATAACCCCACTTGAGTACATTTACGTTTTCCATAAGAGGCACTTTTGTTACTTTTGATTATTTGGATATGATTGCTGTAATCTGTGGGATTAGGGTCTAAAAAAAGTGGCCAAAAAAGATTAATAGAAAACAAAAACTCCTTAGAAGGAAACAAGCTTTCATTGTCCGGCCAAATCTTTTAATTTTCTGCCTCATTAAGAACTCCATTGCAGGTGCCGCGAGCACAAGGCCAGAGGCCGCTTGAGACCCAAGCAGACCCTTTTTAATAGCCTGTTTACAACCAGGCTTGGGCAGCACAGGGAACAAAGTGAAGGATTGAGCTTGTTAACAATAATGGCTGCAGTGAATGATTTAAGGATTTGCATACTCACAAAGGTCATATTTGTTAGGTTCTTCATTGGGCAAGTGTTAAAACCTGCAGTCACTGAGGTTTATGATCCAGACTGATCATTGTCAGGGTTGGTTAGTTGCAGTGAAGCATAATTGGAAAGTGCTTTCTTCCTTCGTGGGCTCAGAAATGTGTGTTAAGTGAAGCAAATCAAGACAAGTGTGGTCATGGTGTTTTATGCTGCTGTCATATCTAATCAAATTGTGGTTGTAGGGCAGTAAAAACACAAGCACACTAAAAATACATTAGCTTTTTTTTCTTTTGCATTGACATTTTGTGACTACATTTAACAGTTTTGAATCAGTCAAATTTGTCACTACCGTATAAAAAAACCCACCACATAACATAGAAAAAGAATTATGGGCAAGAAACTGATGAACACTTAATGCTCTCATTGGCTGGATGGTTATGGCTCCATCCTTCTGACAGTTCCTTCAAAGGCTAAAATCAATTTGATCACATGATGCAAACTTGAGCTGATGTTCAAAAATGTCACCTCACTCAAAATAGATAATTGGGTTTTTAAAAAAAAAGGAAAAATCCTGACCTTTAATTTAGAGCGCAAATTTACATAATCTTCATTCCTATTTTTAAGGCAAATTCAGGCAATGTGTACCAAAATTCCTTTTAGAAATTTCTTCACTTTTTGTTGTGTAGTGTATTTCACAAAATAAAGTAAAAGAAATGGTGACATTACAATTTAATAATCTATGTTTTAGCACCTTAGTGGCTTTTGACAAGTCTTTCTTTCTCTCTGCCCTCTTTTTTTCTCACTTTCAGCTAAAGTCTGTCAGACCATGTAATACATGCAAGGTAACAAGTGCTCTAGACAAGGACTGAGGGCATACAAAGTCAATGGACCTTGACTGAAACAAGTGTGAAGTTTTAGTAAAATAGAAAAAGCTCAAGAGTGGTCGAGGCTGCTTGCTGTTCTGATGTGATTTTCTGTCCAGAGAGTGAGTGGGCTGATCCTGCAGACAAAAAAGAAAAAAGAAAAAAAACAAAAACAAAGGTGAAGGACTCATCAAGAACTAATCCACACTGACATCAGATTACAAACCTAACCAAAGGCACAGCTCGACCAGTGGAGGTGCATTACCCTACCTAGAAATGCCTCCCTCTTCCTTGTCATTACTGTCAGGTAATATTTATGTTACTCTCATCAGCCTCTTAATTATAATTTTAAATATCCACCCCCTAACGCAGACCTCGGCTGACCTGGAAAGGCAGCTCGTGTACAAAAGCCTGCTTATGGGTTGTTTGTGATGCACTTTTGTGGCCTACGATTGGCTGCATGCCTCCACCAACGCAAATGAAAGTCCTTCCAAGTCACTAATCATGACAGGCTTTTCCCTGGACTCTGTCTGTTGCCCAGGCTTGGCCTGCATGCCCTCTTCCACCACCATGTGGAACTGGGGGCTCATTACGAAAGGCCCAGGATTGTAGAATTATTAAAACGGATTGACAGAATAAAGAATGACAAGGCTGGAAAACATACTTTGGAGCTGTAGCTTGAACATTAAAAAGCAGATAGTGGACAGATATGAAACAGCTGTATCAACCTAGACCCTTGAAACTACCATGCAGCAGCTTGATGTCAGTCCGTCTGCTGGTCTTTATGTTGTCCCATGTTGGCTCACAGTGAGCGTCCCAGAGGAAACAAAAGCCTTACCTCCCCCACATGGCAAGCCTTTCAATGGTCTACTGTCATCATCCCAGTCACAGCAGCATTGCCATCTGGAGCATACTCTGTCCCCTCTCTTTGTTGTATTCTCTTGTGTGTTTGCACACAGTATTTTTTAACTGCAAACATAAGTTTCTGCACAAAGGTGGAGGTGGTGAATATTTTATCTGAACCTCGGTGACGTACTGTACACCCAAACAACTGGAAGAGAAGCTCATAAGAGAAGAAAGCCTCACATGTGTGATAGTGCAGTCTGCACACAAGACAGAAGATAACAATAATAATGGACATTTATTATTATTTTTGGTCTTATTTATATTGGCTGAACAAGATCAGACTGGAAAGAGATTTTTTCGCCTTGCAGTTTGGTGAGAGGACAATTGCATTTTTACATGTCAACAGACATTTATTCATGTTTTAGCTGCGCCAAGAAAAAAAAAAGCCAGATATAAATTGAAAAACACACAAAAAAAGCTCCTGCTGTCTGATGTAGGATTGGTACAGGTTTATATTACCATACTAAAGGTCAGCGTTGCTGCTTTTCATAATTCCCCCCATCTTGGTGCTATGGCTCACTTGTGTTAAGTAGATTCTATCGTGCATTTCTGCTATAAGGCATTTAGTATTCAGCCCAAGGTGAAGCATCGTCTTTTCTTGTGTTTTGACTCTCAATTTAATACTTTACTCTTATAGTGTGCTTTCTCAGCTTAATGAAGTGATTGCGCTATCACTCAGAAACACATTCAGCACCCAATGCTGAACACACCTGACTAGCTGATAACACTTTCATTAACTTACAACAGGGCGAATATGAAAAATGTGCTCAATCCTCTAACATACTGATCACTTAATACAGTTCACTGCATTGTATATTGACTGTATGATTGCAATTCCAATAATTACCAGCTCCTCAATGTCACATCCAGCTCAAACTGGCTTTACCATAAAAATTGGCTCCAAGGCTATAGCGTGCTAGCTGTTGCCATACTGGAATTTCATCAGGATTCAATCGCCTGTATCTTCAGCGTGTGAGCAATAGTGGGGAGCCACAAAGAGGGGGGGGGGGGGGCAAGTGGAGGGAAGAATAATTACTGGCCCTATTTCCTCTCCAAGTCATTCACGCACCAGCAGGCCCAACAAAAAGGACTCTCCTCCTGCATTGTTATTACGAAATGAAAAATGGGCAGCAGATGAGTACAGCGACAGGCTGTTTGGTGTATTTACCTGTCATTTGTCTCCTTTTGGACAGAAGTGGACACTTTGCAGTTTGAGGCAGAGCACTCTAACTGATGATATCAGTTTTGCAGCTCCTGTATGTGCTGTAGATGGATGTGTTGCTCTGTAAGTGTTGGGTGTAATCAAGCCACATGCTGGTTGTCGCACACAGAGATGAACACAGTGTATTCCAGATACATTTGAAAGCTGGCCTAATTAAAAAAAGCGACCAGGCACTTGGCAAGCATTGATTGTTTGTGTACCTGCACATTCGGGATAAGGACAAGACCATTCCACTGAAAGATACTCTGTATTAACCAATAGCAAGAAAGCAAGGACTTGACTTAATGCAGGTTAATTAAATTAACATGCATTTTGATTCATTCTACATTTCTGCAAAGCAGATCCCTACTAATATTAAGCAGAAATAAATAAATTCATGTTTAATGGAAAGGTAACTGGGTTAATACACACAAACTGAAGCCTAACTTTTCTTTATAAGCTTTACAAATGATCAAAGCCATTTTTCAATTTGCACCAGCTGCCAGATAAAATAGAGCTAACAGAATCATAAGGCTGAGTTTATTCACAAACTTAGAATTAATTATTCAAAACACCTTCAGGAAAATCAAGGTTATTTTTTAAAATTCCTTTTGTTTAGTTTGTTTTATTTCCCAGCGTCTCCCTATGTTCTCAGCCGTCAGATAACCAAGCTTCCTGTGTTTATTAGTCTCAGCTGTTTCCACTTGAAATCACTCCTCCCAGCTGACTTAAACACCCGGGTTCTCATCATTCTGTTTGTCACCTGCGTGCTCTTTGTGCTTAGTCATCTTTGGGTTTAGTTTGCTGTCTTGTCAGCTGTTTATTTTTTGTCATTAAAGTCCAGGTTTGCTCTCTTGCCCTTGTGTTCCAGTCTGCATTGGGGACTTTGGGTTCTTCCAAAACCCCTTCATGACAAATTCCCTCATTAAACATTACCACTGTGACATTGATTGACAATTGAATGCTTGATAACAGAGTGATTTAAAAGAAACAAACCTTAAGAATGGATTTCTTTATTTATAGTTAGGTTGAGTGAAGTAATAATGAAGTCATCAGCAGTCAGTGTAATCTCAGTCAAGAGAAACAGGAAAACAAATTTGATGAGAAGTCAAACTTACAAAGACATTGAAAGAAATGGAATTGAATATTTGTGTCAAGCTGCACAAATATCCTTTGGCTGTAAAAGAAAAAACGTAAATATGTCAGACGCAAAAGTGATACATTGTAAAGTTATTTTTTATTTGGTACCTAAGACATTTTTACAGTTTCAGTTGTTTTAGGTAAATATATATTGAATGATCCTCATACAAGAAGAGTTTCATTTTTTGTTTGTTTTTAATCAAATATTTTGAATTTCCTCAAATTAAACATGCTCAACATTGTTTACTGCAGGTAAAATACTAACTGATCAATACTTCACAAAATTTGTGATAAAGTTATTGCAAAGTAAACTGCTAAAACTGTCTAATTCTCAATAACCTGCTGTTACTGACTTGGCAAGATTTAGTTCTTCTACTCTATTTCAAATGTTCTCAAAGCCTATTTTGTAAAGACTACAATGTTCCTTCTCCATTTCTCTTGTACATTGTGAATTCAGAGGAAATATGTAAAACAAGCCCAACTCTTGTTCAATCTGCCAGTTTTAAACATTTCACATTTACTTGTCACCACTTTAAGGCTGTCTGCCTACACTTAGAGCCCCTGCTGGCAGACCTTTGTAACACAGCGTACCCTGTTTCAATTTCTGAGCAAGAAAAGGCAAAGATTCAGCGCTCCTGTAGAGCACTTTGTGAGGAGGAATTTGATCTGTATAATTTCACCCACAATACAAGTCAGTGAAAATGGCTGTAGTGAAGTTTACCTAATGGAGTATCATTGACCATAAAAGCTTAAACTACTTATTCTCACTGAGTCGGTCAACTTTAATTTTAGACTGCAGATTTAATCACAGCTGGACAAAGCCTCTATAGCAATATGTGAAACATGCAGAATCATTTATTCAACTTCAATGTGTGTTGTAGGACTACAATAAGAGGCACAATATTGTCTCTTTCACTAAACTGAGCTTAAATACTGTTTGCTGATATTTATATTGGCTGCCACCTAAAGGAGGGTGATATGCTTATGTCCAGGTGTGTGTTTGTATGTTAAAACATATTTTAAAGAAACTCTTAAAGCTATGGTATGGCTGCTGACTTGGAACCAGAAAATCACAGGTTCAATTCTCTACCATACCCATGTGTAATGATGAGAATACATAGTTTTATATATGTGTGTGTGTGTTTGGCTGATATGACATGAAATTAGCTTAATTCATGGATGTCTTCACAATCAAATGACTATAAGTCAATCAATTTTTATAGATATAAAACTAACGTTTGGTGTAGTAGCTGAAAGTCTTCAACAACTCATAGATTGAATGCTCATAAAATGTTTTTTTTAGGATTTGAGCAATGTGACTGTATCTTCATCATTTCAAATTTAAGTTAATATTAGTTTAAAACTCTAGCATAAAAAGAGCTTCCAACTGTCAATGCTGTGTCTTCCTGCCTGACTAAAAGCATGAATTAGCTATGGTTCATTAGAAATGTTGCTAATTACATACAGGAGAGCAGATCTGTGACTCTATATCCTTGAGTCTATATCCTTTATCTATCTATCTATCTATCTATCTATCTATCTATCTATCTATCTATCTATCTATCTATCTATCTATCTATCT
>JARVGW010000323.1:10470214-10488062 GCA_031762495.1 Anablepsoides rubrolineatus
ATATAAATCAATGTATGATGCTCATGGCAGTGAAGCAGGTGGGAGTGGCAGCCATGTGAACCTTCAGAACGCCTCAAATTGACTCATACTTCTGCCCACTGACTGAATGCATTTACTCAAACCCACTGCTGACATTACGGATTCCAGGCATCGATTTTCCTATTTTAAAACTTAATGAACTGTATGAAAAGAAAAGTAAGCTAATAATGGACAGCTTCTCCTGTGTAGGTGGCATTAGTGAGTTGGTTAGTCATGCATAATTAAAGCTTTTATGATTTGATCAATTTTTTAAAAAGGGGTTTCGCTGAATCTCAGAGTCATGATCAAAACCGAATTTGCAAAAATAAAAAATAGCTGCTGTAAAAAAAAAAAAAAAAAAAAAAAAAAAGTCACAAAGACACCTTTCTACTCTTATCAGTTTCTGTTTTGATGCATTATTTGAAACATAAACATAATTCTGCATTCTCTTAATCTTATCTTTGTAACAAGAACACACTGCTGAAAATTTAAATAAAGTTGTGAGCGATGTTTGAATCTGCAACCAGATTCCCACAATACCAGTGTTCTTTGTTTGAATACTGACACAATATTTGATATATTAGCAAAGAGTGAAACATTATTCATCTCATTTCAAAGTCCTTATTTGTTGAAGCAGGAAGACTGTCACTTCTGATAGGAGCATATATGTTTATACTTATTTCATTGAACTCTTTTTATTGACTAACAAGGTTATAAGGAAAGTATTTTAGCAAGGATCTTTTTGATTTTCAGTAAATGTTCTTCTCATGCAAACATCTGTTTCATTACTTTTGTTCTTCTCTGTCAACTGGTCAAAAAAATATTCCAGACTGGAGTCATATGTTGAGGCTCAGGTCCTTCAGTCAGGAATCCCAGACTGTGGCAACACCTGGAGAGAACAAGAGAGAGAGAAATCGAGAGAGAAGATTTTGAAGCATAAGATAAAGACATATCCACCAGATCCAATTTTCTGTCCACTTGTCTTTACAGAACAAGATGATCAACAACAGATTGTAAACAGAATACCAGCCTTTTTACTCGAGACATGTGAGCCATCACAGATACATGGGTACATAAACACGCCAGAGGATTTGAATATGTAGATTATCAGTGCAAGATTATATAAAAAGATAAACCTCTATTATTTTTGTATTTGCATTATACACAACTCTGTAAATGCAATAAAAGCTTCTAAAATGCATTAGGCAGTATCAGAGCAGCTGTTCCTTATTGACATATAAAGCAAAGGGTTTCCCTTTTGCTTTTATGTTAGCTGGTGCTGTGCCCAAACCTTCTACCAGCTCTAAGTTATGATGAGCAAATAGGCAGTAATAAGATTAAATAAGTCAATAATGTTTTAATTCTTTGAGCTTGTTATGCTGCGAAACAAAACAATTTTTTTTCATAGCAAAAAGAACAAGTGTGTACATTTAGTAGTCGCCTAAACAAATTGTGACCAGTCCAAACACTCCCAAAACAAGCACAAATATCTTTCTCAGCTGTATTTTACATGCTAACAAAAACAGAAAAAAAAAGAAAAAAAAAAAAGGATATACTACTTAAATGCTGTAGCGAGCTTATTGCATTATGTTTTATTAAATTTGACTAAGCAGGTGAGCTGAGAAAGATAATGTTTCAGAAAAATGCGTCTGAAATGCCGGCGCAACCAACTAAAACTACATGACTAATGATAAAATGATTAAATCTTTTCCACATCGCTGTTCATCCCAGAATCATCCATCTGAGCCTGTAATTTTTGTTTCTCCGGGTTTCTCGCTCTGAATGACTCATTGTGGTCACAGCTAGTCATAATTATTGTATTCCAAACTGTGCAGCAAAGACAGCCACAGGTTTCCTTCTGGTGTTTTAGGCAGTGGCTTTCAAATGATTTTGTTCTACTTGGCTGCACACTTTAATGAAAGTGTAAATGCTTTTGGAGCGGTGGAATCAGCTGAGTCGGGCGGATTAGCACTTCCCTTTTCCACGCCCGTGATGCTTAATTACCACAAGTTTGTTGTTTTCTTATTCATCTGTTATGTTTTCCCTTTTCAACTTTCAGACAGCTCCTGTTTAGCTGAGAGTCTGAGTAATTGGTATATTTAAGAGAGGTGACAGAAAACTGAAAGAGTCAGCCTGGTCTCTGGCTGACAGTTGGTGTTTAAAGGCAGTTTAGCAGCAGCCGCTTATTTTATACATAAACATATTTTAAGCAGATTTCTCCAATCTAAAACCTGGCTAAGCTATTTTTTCCCCATTCTTTGCTCTTGTCCCTAATTTACTGTCTTTAATGTCGTCCTCATAATATAAGCTTCTGGAATATTACACTCAGCCAATGGAGTGTGTTTAGGTCACTGGTTGGCTTTGACTTGTATTTAGCATTTAAATCAGGCCAGGCTTGGTTGTGATCTCATTACCAGGACACCTGACTTTATTTGATGTAAAGCCGGAGCAATAATAAAGATCCCTCCTGGGTTAAAGGGGGGCTGAAGACAAGGTTTGTCCTGCAGCCCAGGTAATTTACTGCCGGGGAACAAGATAGAGAGATTGTGTTATTATAGACTTGATCGCTTGGCAGGCCAGCTTGTAATTGATCAGTGCTCTGCAGAACAGCTCAGGAGTGATGTGGGGGTTTGAATGTGGGGGCAAGGGGAGAATTTGATGACAAAATGTAATACATACTGTTAAAGAGTCAGACAGATCCATAATTTGAAAAGTGAGAGGTTGAGAAGAAGGTTGGACAAGGGAATATTGATTAAGAATATTCCCTGTGACGCACATTTAGCAAATAATATAAAAAGATCCTCTTTTATGGTTTGGCCTGTGCTTATCATCTAAAATATCACACTGAGATAAATACTGAGATTAATCATGTTGAAGGAAGGGGTGGTGGGGGTGGGAATAATAAAATGGTTTGTGTTCAAGCGTAAAATAATAGATTCAAGTCATGTTGCATATTACATGTGGTCTGTTACCATCAAGTTTGAGTTCAGCTTGTATTTCTTCATCAATCGGTTCTCCTGAACACAGTTTATGTAACATATTAACAAAAGGTCCAGATTTATTCTCATTTCCATGACTAGTCATTATAACTTTATTCAAAAAGTTAAAAGTTATTATAAAATGAGATAACTCGGAGTATATATATTTTTTCAATAAAAATCACTGTCTGTTTTTATTGAGTAATCACTGTTTTATATCAGTTTATGAGTCAGGTTTTATTGGCTGTTTCACACAGACGTTGAGCTGTTCAGTCATAATGGGTTCTGTTTGGCTCATCATTACTCATTCACACTAAAACAAACAGAACATATCAGGCTAAAACATGGATGAGCCATGGGCCAAAAGCCCTCAACTTTGTAGTAGAATCTGATGACTGATGGTAACAGTGGGAAGTGATATTCCAAGATCTCCCACTTTATTATTTTATTATTTTGATAAAAAAACAAAGTCTGGGTAATTTTTAGGAAATGTGGGGAGTAACGTGGGATACATGCAGCGGAGTTGATCAGCTTGGTTTGAAAGTAAGAAAGGGGAGGCTTTGAGGAAAATAGGCTGGGAATCATTGGTTTTAGAGAATGACTGTAAGCAACTACATTAAGTTCTAACCATTTTTGTGTTACTGTACTACATATAGATATTTTGTTAACAATATCACAGGACACACACACACAATTAAAACCATTATCACCTGTTTGGCAGCAGGTGATAAATAGAAATATGCAGGAAAAAGCAAACCTCTTAGAACAAATCGACTGTAATTATTTTCATGTCTTTTATTTGATAAATCTTTTCTTAAAGCTCATCGAAGCTTTAATTTAGACTCTTTCATGAACGAAATGTAAAGTGAGCTGATTCTGTTGAGTCTGCTTCATTAGTCAACACACCAGGGTCATTTTACTGCAGGTGAATACAAATCCTGAAGCGTTCCTGGAACATTGCATGTCTTGATGACATTGTCACACTAACTAGGTGATGCCTTCATTTTTACCATAAAAATATTGACTCAGTTGGAAAAAAAAGAAAAGAAAAAGGAACTCTCCAAAGTCTGCAGCTGTTACCAGAGCTTGAAAGCAGCACAGGCCAGAGAACCCTTCCCTCAGCATTTGCAACACAACTCCATATTGATTGTTGTGCTTGACAAAGTCAAACCCTCAACAAAAGCTCATCTGACCTACTCTAAATAATTTTGCTGTCTTCATCATAGCTGCTTACAGCAGGGATCCCTGTGGGGAATCTAAAATCAATTGGCCACTGTAGATGTCTACTTATTATGTGCCAATAAATGGTCCAAGCTATGTTTCTAGTCCAGTGGAGTACAAAAGAGTAATTTAATATCTCATTGGAAGGGAGCAGCCTCCTTGTTCAAGCAAATCATTAAAAAGTTAGACACTGAAGGCTGCAAGTTCTTGGCACTGTGCTACAATGTGGACCCCTTTCTGTATGAATCATAGCATTTAGACCAAAAAAAAAAAAACCCACAGCATTTGAAGTGAGCCATGGTGTGGCAGCAGTGTCACTTTGTGTTGGTCACATAGTCTATAATGTTTTCGGAAAGAAACAGTGATGTCTTCTCACATCAAGTGAAGTTTGGGCCCTGAAATGTCCGTGCAACTCTGCCCCCATGCAGCCCAACACATCATCCGCCTTCGTTTTCCTTTTCTTGCTCCACTGGTCCTGCTGAACGTCTGGCAAGGGTGCACAGAGAGTTGACATCTAGGTCAGTGTGAGTGACTCAAACCTATCACAGAAACACAGGGAGCTGGGCTGTAGGAGGTGAAAAGAAATCTGACTCAAAATGCAGCACCGGAAAAACAAAACAAAACAAGCAAACACACACAAGCTACAGTTTCTGCCATGTCTGTACTCGCTCCTTAAATCTGAACCTTAGCCACGAATCCTAAGCAACAAAGCAGGAACATGTAAAATGATGCATATTTTGTCCTAAATCTGTTGGCATCACTCTGCCCCCTGACTGCTGCAGACAAAACAAAAGTCCGATTTATTTCCGCTCTGGTTTTATTGCAGAGGTGACAGCTTTTACAAATTAAATTCAAAATCCCTGGGGCTTTCCATTAGTGCCTTTATTTTGGCCTAAATTGCCACCGAGTTTCACAAGTTGTTGGGAGAAAAAAAAAGAAAGAAGATATTTTGTCTTCATGTCGCAGCAATTCATTTGGGATGGGGTTTCTGTTCCTCTGCGCTCATTCTTAGATTGATTATTTCATGACACTCTCCATTAAAGCCCCATTAGCCACCATTATGCCAGGCTATTTTCATTGCCAACAATAACACTCAACCAGAATGCAATTGGAAAAGAGCACAAGACACAAGCGTAGTTTGACAGTTACAGGATTGTTCATCATTAGCTGCCATTGTCTATAAGACAATGGAATATGTCATTCACTAAAAGGTTACCGTAACGCTACATGCTTCCCAGATGAACGACTTAAATGACAGGACATTTTTCTTGCATTTCTACAAGGTTCTCTATCAAAACGGCCAGTAGGGAAAAGGGAAGAAAGGAGAACTCACTAATGACAAAAGATGCGATTCATTTAGTTTTAGTGCAAAAACATTCATCCCAAATATCCTCTGCCGCTTCGGGGCTTTGATTAAGAGATTCGGTAAAATTGCTTTGAAAAGAGAGTGTCAAGAAGAGAAATATGAATCATTTAGGCTCCACCTGCAATCCTCTCACTCATCCTGCAGCTGTGTGACAGATAGGTGAAAATGTACATTACAGATTATTAGATAAAGGAAAAACAAAACATCAAAAATAATTTCTGCTTTGAAGTTGTCATGGTTACTAATCATTAGCTTTAAAAACTGCATTCGTTTTACATTATTTTTCATTACATTTATCATCATAAGTGGAGTTCAAATAAAAAAAAACAACTTTAAACTTATGGTTGCTTTTTACCTCAAAAACAGTTCAAAATGACAACAATAAGAAGCTGGATCCTTTGAAGGCTTATTACATCACAGCAATGCACTGAAGACTGTCCAAATTCGAAGGCTCCTCCAATTGCAGCCCACAAATGCATCCTCCTTAATAATTCTAGGTCAGAAATTATTGTAAACAAGCTCCTGTGGGTCTTTTAGTTCTTCATGTATTGTCTCTAAGCTCATTTTGGTAATTCATATCAAATTACTTTTTACTAATCTATTTTCGATTTTCATTATATCTGTTTAGCATTGTCATGTTTGCTAGGTGACAGGACATACACCAGGGTTAGGGTGGGAACAAAGCTGAAGGTTAGACCATCCATATTATTTGCAAACGACAAAGGACCCGGCCCACGTCAACCGGGTTCTGTTCTACACAGCTCCTGAATTTGGACACAGCTAATGTTCTGTTCTGCAGTGAATGGTTGTTAAAACAGATGTTTAGGACAAACATTCATGCAGAAAAGTGTCACATTTTTTCCCCCTAAGGGGCAGGTAGTGGACTGCCATGTGCACATTGCAAAATACCACACTTATCAGTATCATAAGTAAAAGCTCATTCCAAAGTGTACAAACAGGACCTGCTTGCAGGAGGCAGAACACATGAAAGGAGTAACAATCTAAGGAATAAACTTTAAAATATGACACTTAACTTCTAACTTTT
This sequence comes from Anablepsoides rubrolineatus, assembly GCA_031762495.1. Taxonomy (NCBI): domain Eukaryota; kingdom Metazoa; phylum Chordata; class Actinopteri; order Cyprinodontiformes; family Rivulidae; genus Anablepsoides; species Anablepsoides rubrolineatus. The sequence continues at coordinate 10,476,843 of JARVGW010000323.1, forward strand.
CTCATTGACCATATAGCTGAAATAACAGCAGTGTGTGCAAACTTTGACAGCTGATATGTTTACATAAAACCAGGATTTTATTTCAAAACCATAGTGCTTTGAAAGTAACAGTGATGACAATGATAGTCTTAATAGACCAATTTGTAGTCACAGTTTCAGACAACATTTGCTTTGTGATAAGAACAACAGAAAAATGATGAGAATGAAAGCATCTTAATTGTAGATTTTGTTCTAACAGGACACAGTGAATGTGAGAAACTCAAGTGGGAGGAGCAACAAAATGAAGAAATTAGTTTTTAAACAGAAGATTGCAAATACAGCAATGAATGATGTCTATATTGGTGTCTGCTGTTTTTCTTTGAGTTTTTTTGTGTAATCTGGTGTAAAACAATTTGTGTTACACATTGTATGGAAGATGTTTTAGAAATAAAGTTTGATTTGATTTAAACTCCTATTTTTTTCTGTGCATGTTTGTATTTGCTTCAGCTGAAATCTAATTTGAGTCACTGTTTAAGCTCCTGTTTTGTGTTTTCAAAACATTTTTTTAATATCTTCGCCTCCCTGTCCCCTGTATTATGTTTGTCTAAGTTTGGGTTAAATTTCAACTTCCCAATGTTGCAAAGTTTTCTTCAAATGTTTTTTAAAACATGATTTCACAGATTTGCCATTAGTCACATACAGTTTTGTTTTTAAAATCTGTGAATTTGCTTCAAATCCCCATAAATTCTGGGTTAAAGTCAAACAAAATAAAAAAATCAAATCTATTTTTATCTAGATTAGGTTAAATGAACTCTGTTATCTTGAACTGCACATTTATAAGATTTAGATTGAACTTGATGTTGCTCCACCTTCCAATTTATTTATTTATTTTGATGTTTCGGAGCCATAGAACCACTGGTGCAGTGTGTAATTGTATGTCTTATGTATCAGAGTTTAATATGCATTTCAACCATTTCTTGGAGAATAAATGGGGAATAACAATGCGCAAGCAATTACATGGTGGGTGGCTCCCTTCCAGCGTCTGTCATTTCAGTCAGTGTGTTGAATATCCTCTTGCCTGTTTCATTTCGCACCCCGAGCGGAGTCTCAGAATTTTAATTTGAAATGTGGCCCGGCACAAGCAGTTACACTGCTCAACAGTAACACCATACAGTTAAAACATGAAGGAATTATTAGAGATGTTCATGAAATGTTGAAGAATATCATTGGGATGAGCCTTTTATGTTCAAGCATTTATAATTTCCTGTGCAAATGGCAACGCCTCACACTGGGAAGTGGACTCAGAATAGATATTGACATTGTGATCAAAAGAAACTGACAGCACAAAGACGAAAAGAGGAGCAGCTAGAACAGTGGACAAAAAGGGATGTCAAGGGGAATTAGAAAGAGTTCTTATCCCTGCTCAGATTCACTGTGGACACAACTGTCACCGCGTGTCACTCTGGTGCCTGAACTCATCAGTACAGAGTGATAATCTGAGACAGGCCTCGCCGCACGCCTGAGACGGGGCAGAGGAAGGCGCACAAAATGCAAGCCAACGTTTGGATTTCCATTCACTTTTAAGCTGCTTTAAGTGGAGACTGTACATATTTGATTAGTGTTCTGATGGTGTAAAATCCTTTATGCACCAATAAAAGCATAAAGTGTTCCTTTAACAAATGAATGCCTGACACACACACACACACACACACATCGTACTTATACTAATTATGTTTCCCTGCAGTGAATAATACCAAAGAGCCATTTATATAAGGAGTGTGTTTTTGTGGCCTTGCTGACTGAACATATGGGATGGAGAATATGGATGACAAATGATGCAGCGTCGAGGATTTATTGACGCGCGATACAGACTCCAGCATTTCAGCAGCAGTCGCTACATGGATAAACTTCAGTGCAGTGCTCATGATTGTAAACAAGCTCTGATTTGCTGGGTATTTCTGTGGATGGCGAAATGACTACAACCAATTTCTCCTGCAGACTTTGATATTGACGTCTCACAATACAACCGCAACCTCTTGGAAAATAATTGATTAGCGCCGACTACAGTGTATGTGTGCGCGCACGTTGCTCGGCACAAGTCTCTTATTTAGTTGTTGGAAACTACATTTGTTAGTTTTATCAGGCTGATTATCATTTATATAGTCTGTAAGTAGTAACTAAACCATTTGTCTCATTTTGTTTTACTTTCACTTTTCACCAGGTTGTTCGGTTTTTACAAAGTGGGGTTTTATGGCAAGGTCACGAACAATTAATATTTCACCTGTTATAGATACATCTTTGAATGACTTCAATTTGAATGAATTGACATTAATTTTGACTAGACTGATGAGCTAAAGACTATGAAGGAAAAAGTATTCTATTTTCATTGAGAGATCTAAGCTATTTTTGATATGATTATTTAACATGCGCCTTATCACCAATCAACAGACCAATATACAATATGGCTGTGTCTCAGTTCCTGGGCTGCATCTTGATTGCACATTAACCGCATACTTCACTGCCCCACTTCAGGTGCTGTCCCAATTCAAAGGCTTCTCCTCATGCAGCCGAGGAACGTGGCCCCAAACATCTCAAAAACCAAGGATGCAGTATCCTTTCTGGACGAGTATATCCCAGGATTCAATTCACCAACAGCAAACAAAACAGAGAAACAAAGATCATGGAGTTTTACCATGTCTGCATTGTTTGGAAATTCAGCCGCCATGTTGAAAAGTGCTGCACTGAAGTGGTTTTGTTTGAGAAAACAGGAGACCAGAAATGTTTACCTTGCTAATTTCGGTCAACTTTGCAAACAAAAACCGACAGTTTTTAAATTTTTTTATGTAAATATTAAGATGAAAAGATTTCTGCTAAATAAGGATATGATTCTAGCTGAGTTTAAATTGTTAAAACATGGCCTGATAACTCCTGCCATATTTATTATTATTATTATTATTATTATTATTTAGAGGTGCTCGCAGTTGATCATTCAGACAGACAATTTTGATTAGCTGCACTTTTGGCTGCTTTTTACACACTTATTTCCAGTAAGATTACATTAAATTTTTCACACAAAGATTAATAGTTGAAGTTTAAAATGCATTAATCTTTTACAGCACCAGGCAGTGCTAAATTGTTCTAAATCTCCAAATATTCAAGATGAATGTCATTTAGTCAAGTAGAAATTTTTGATCTGCTCTTTTTAAACACTGAGATACTAACATTTTTCATCAAGACAACAGAGAAAAGGTTAATATAAACAGAGAAAAGACAAGTTTGAGTAGGAGTTTATGTCTTTTTGTTAGATGCTCAGCCTCAATTAAAAAAGAAAAACAATTTACAAGTTTCAGCCTGTATTAATAATGGAGAAAAAGAAGTTTTAACAAACTTTTTAATTAGCTGTGTAAAAAGAAGAAAACAACTTCATCAAGCTAATAATGAACAGCTACATCACGGAGCCTGCTGGTGTCTGTTTGAGCACCACTCAGCAGGCTCTGTGGAGGCCTGGCATTCAGTGCCACTTCTAGTGCTGAGACAGAGATGCCAAACTGACTTAATTACACAACAACTGTCAGCCAGCGACATTTTCAACTAAACCGCTCTCCACCTTTTGTCTTTTAGCTCACTTGAATTCATGCCTCCTCCTTAGTCCTGACAGCTAAACACGAGCAAGCACTTGTTTTCTTTTTTCACTTGTTAGATTCTGGTAAACTATAACTTTTATGTTAACAAGATTGGTGTATGATAATTAATTGGTATTCACAAAGTAGTGTCAAAACCACAGAAAGAGGCAAAAATAACATTATATAAATAAATGATTTTCCATTTATTATAAAAATGTGTCATAAATAATTTTTCTTGCTATAATTAGGGATCCCTATGAAAGCACCGTACACGCCAGTCATTTAATTACTAAACTTAAAGAATACAATAGTCCCACACTGTATTACTATTATTATTATTGACAAAAATAAATAAATTGATCAACGAGCGAGAGAGAAAGATTTAATATTAAATTAAATTTAAAATGTTGACCCTGACTCTACTTTCACCTCTCAACTAAATCTACTTATTTTTTATTTTCCCACTTTCTACCTTAGTCATTTTCTGCTTTCAAACTTAAGATTTTCAGAAACACAAAAATACAGATTTTTAAAAATGCACAGGACTTTTCCCCTCTACATACTGTGGTTTTTCCAATTCAATTCAATCTTTTCTGTTTACAAACTTGTGAAAGAGTTTCTTAAATTCATCTTGAATGAAAACTGAAAAAAGGAATAAAAATCAACTAAGCACATGGTGACATCACACTTTTGTCAAGGCCACATTTCTTCCGTTTTTCATTTTGGCAGTACATAAAAATTTAATTCGCACATTTCATTTACAAGAACAGATTAATGACACAATCAAATAGTTCTGTTTTTTTCTCTTTTAGCTTTTTGTTTTCTGTCTTTAAAAAACAAAAGCAAGTAGGCTTTCCACACTTTGTTACTGTTTTTCTTTCTTTCAGCTGTCAGGTGGAACATCCTCAGCCCTCTCAGGGTTTAGACTTTTTCAGCACAGCTCTTTTAGCATCTTCATCTTTACGCTCTATGTTCATTCTTTCTTTTTTTCAGATTGCCATTCACAATCACTGCCGTTTTGCATCATCATCACTTGATTTAGATGACAATTGCTCCACAGTCTGAGGCTTTCTATTTCATACTGAATTACAATTTGAAAAATAGAGAAACCCTTTCTGACACTGAGATATTGAAACTAATTTGCTTCAAATCTGTTGTTAGGGAAACAGCAGTTTAGCTAATTGATTTGCATAATAACTATTAACTTGAATTGTTGCTTGAATATATCAAGTAGTGTATGCCACAGTGGCCCATACACAGATTTCACCATATCCCAACCAAAAATATCTGCTTCTACAGCATTTAAGTAAACTTCAACAGTTAGAATATTCCTCAAAAATAACATGCAAACAAAAAATCACTAGCATGATAAGAGAAAAAAAAAGATTTTTTCCTGAATGGCATTCCTAATATTTCATTGGCCATTTGATTTTGAAAACAAAAAGAGTGGCAGTCAATGGGATGAGTCATGAGCATCCTCTAAAATGGCAACATCATACAAACCCACACATGCATAGAAAACAACTTTTAAAAAGCAGTACACTGTAATAACCTTCATGGATGAATGCGGTGTTGTGTGATGGCTCGTCAACCGGTAGCTAAAATGCTGTGATATGAAACAATAAGCTGTGAAAAAAAAAGTTAGTAAAATGCAAAGAAAGAGCGAGATAAAAATTCACAGTGATGGTTCGTCGAAGGGCTCATTGGGTCGAGGGGAAATTCCCAACTGTGCTAACTATGTTATCTTGTGCATAATCTTTGTGCTTTTTCTTTTGAAAATTTGAGCATTCAAACATCTTTTGACTCACATAGACTAATCACCACTAAATTAAAATTCTCCAGGTAGTCTGTCCTCACACTCATTTTCACAGACCTATAAAGCAAAACCTGCACCTGTTTGACTGTGCATTTACAGTAAGATACTGATTGGGGACATTGGCCTTCACTGGATACATAAAGTAATGTACACTGAGGTGATTCATATGTTTGAGATGGAAAAATAGTAATTGGTTCAGAATGATGTACCTCTCAAAAAAACAAATTTCTGCTCCACTACAATTAAAAAAGTTCCATCTGAAAGCTGTGATGGATGACTATATTTGGGTCTAACTGCATTGCTATAAATAGATAAATAGTGCCTGAACAATTTCTAACATGGAGCTAACACTTTAAAGACTACAGCAATTAAAGGCAAAAGCCACTCACTTTTTTCCCCTCACAAGCTCAGAGGTGAGTAATCAGTATGCTTCTCCCACATCTTACCATGATGCTGAACAAAACAAAATACTAAGAATTAAACAGCAGTGATGGTCATGGTAATAACCACTGTAATTCTCTAAACATGCAGTATCTGCCACATTTTATTGTTACAAGTGTGAAGCACCCTGACCGTATGACTGAATAAAGTATTTCAATGGTTATTGTCTCGTAACTGTAACAATAAAAATCCAAACAGCATCCACTAATAAAATGCTTGCTCTCCACGCTCAATGTGTTGCCACTTGCTAGCTGGCCCATTTGGCTAACATTGTTGTAAATAACCCAAAAGGATTTAAAGTTATTCAGTTTAACAAAACAAGCAAATTGGTCATGCTGACAATAAGGGTAGAATGATTGAAACGGTTTTCTAGCTGTTCTTGCCATGGTACCTGAAAAGGATAAAAAATTTAGCTTTGTGCTTTAATATTGTAGTCGAGCTCTCGCTGCAAAATCTTGAGTGGGTTTCCAACCGAGCTGGGGAGTCATTATTTAAGGTACCTTTTAATATTCCTGGCTTCATATCATTAACTGCTAGCTTTCAGATGTATCACGCAGACACGTCTCTGTTCATCTCCTATAATTTACTGCAATTTTAACAGCAAGGTATTCATCCCAATACGTCTTTACTCTGGAATTTTACCAAGGCAACTTCTCTATTGTCTGTAATAAATGCCTGTTTTTCTTTTTCTTTTTAATAAGTTTTACTCTTTTCTCTTAATGGGTTTATATTTGCAAGCCAGGAGAAAAAAGGAACTGAGTGTGGAGGTCTGGTTGATTTCCTGTTTATTTTTCATCTTTTGTTTCTTTGTTAAATAGTCTGGTTACAACATTCAAGGTCTAAACTTTAGTTCCATTTGCAGAATCTTTCATTAGAATAAAAAATAAATAAATGAACACATAGAAACAAAATTAAGATGGCATGCTAGCCAGTCAAGTTCAGTGGGTGTGCTGCTTTTGGGGGAGGAGATGTTATTTAAAGAAAAACTAAGAGAATGTTCTGGACTATTCAGCCATTTTCTCCCTCTAGTGGTGAGGACAGAGGACAAAAATATGTTTTTATTGTGGTTTTTTTTTTTTGTTTTTTTGTACTATTAGGTGACTATGCATGCTGTAAAAGAGAAAATATAATTATTAGGTGGTTTGATTGTCTGAATTTGGAAGAGTGATTTTTGTGGTGAGAAGAAGAAAGGACTGAAAATGCACCTCGGCGGCCATTTTGGATCCCTTTGGGTCAAAAAAAAAGATGAAATTTGCATCAAAGGTAAGTGAAAAACATTTATATTCTGCTGGTGGTTTATTATTGTTATTATAAGCTGTGTGTATGTAAGGCTTTGAAAATTGTAAGTTTTTGTTTTTGTTTCTTGTAGTATTTTGGTTGTTTGTTAGTGGGGATTCACTGCACAATCCCAGTTGTGATTCATATTAAATGGCTGATGATTAATCATTTTCTTATATTTCAATAATGCTGTGAGTAAATCTGGATGGTAGAATATGATTTATGGGGTTTTGATCTTTCATTTGAGTTCTTAGTCTCTGTGTTGAAGCATTATAGGGATGTGGATTACATTTTTATCCCATGCCATTATCAAATCTGACAGCAGATTCAAAAAAGAAAATTATAAACCCCATAAAAAAAACTCCAAAATCATGTGATTATCTGAAATATGAAGGAAGGTATGGATGTTTGTTTAGGTGAAAGGTTTTCTTGCTGTAATTCACATCTGAACCAATGGGACCTTTGTGACCATTTTACCTTCTTGTTATCTATTTTTGCTTATAACTTATGTTTAAGATACCATCATGATATTTTAGGAAAATATAAAAAAAGGAAACATATGAACATCTGTTTTGTAAACAAAGCTCCTCAACCAATGACAGCCTGTGAAATATGTGAAGTGACGAAGACAGGTGTCAACACACTTTTTTCACATGCACTATTCCAAAGAAAAAACAAACAAACTTTGACTTTTAAAATCATTATCAAATTTGCTGGAGACCTGTCCAAGTATGATGGACATATTTAAACTGATAATAGTTGGGAATCTATATTTTAGAGACCAATGTATTTTTTCTTACCTCTTTCTTGTTCTGAGAGGCTTAAAAATTACTTAAAAAATGTATATCCTTTGATTTTAGTATATTTTAACTTCAATAACTACTAGGTACAATTACAAAAAAAATATCACTGAAGACAAAATTTCAGATTGTTACCTTTACATAGAGACCAAGCTTTTTACTTAAAAAACACTTAAGTACTTAATTTAATTTGTGTAAGCTTTCTGTAAGCATTTTAAGAAATTTCATCCATTTTGTGGCTGTGGGTTAACAGGATAAGCTTAAATTTACTGTAAAAATATTAGGTGAAACAACATCTCTGCAAAGTCTTCTCCAAATGAGCAAACTTGAATAAAGAAAGAGAAAGAAAGAAACAAAACTCTTCAACAATCATCTGAAGACTCTTGTCAAAAATGTGGCAATAAATGTATTCAGATTTCAGAGAAATAAAAGAAACCTGAAAGGGAGAGAAAAAAAAAATCTGTGCCGGTTCAGATAAGCTGTCGAATCTTAATTAACTTCTTTGTTTAGTTTTTTTCCTTGATGAGTGGAACAAGATCTCTTTGAGATGTCTAACATCTTTCAATTTTAGATCCTTGCCCTGATACAGTTACCTTTAAACTTCTCATAGCATTTTTTTCATTCAAATACATTAATACAGACTACAGCAATAAAAAAAGAAAATATTGCATCATATTAAACTCTTAATAAACTAGATTTTGTTAAATGGTTTTGCTTGAGCCTGCAGAAATGGGATAAAAAAGAAGAGTTGTCACAGAGAAAACTGGTGGTGTTCCTGCAGAATGATGGTTTGTTATGGACCTGTTGACTGAACTAGCTTCACTAAAAATACAGTTGTCACGCTCAGCTGACCCTAAATGCATAAGCAACATCATGGACCATTGACTTTATATCCAGAGAATGGAATCTATTTTTAAGTGACAAGTTAAAAAGCAGCTGTAATCCGACTCAAGGTGTCCAATTAAGCAGCAGATAGAATCGCATCCGCCAGCAGAGATACCACTACGCACCCATATTTACATGTCTTATTCTTTGCCTCGCTCCACGGAAATAATAAAATAAAAATAGGGGTCATTCTCAGGGCAAAACCACACAGAGATTCTTCAGAATATTTTCAAACCCAACCCATGCGGCACTGATTCACTTTGCTTCATCTTTACAGTATTTCTCTAATGGAAATTCTCCGCCGCCGTAATTACACTGAATACCATCTACATTTATTCCATCCCTTTTTAAAACAGTGACATCTTGTCCTTCTCAGTTTAAAAGCTGTAGCATTAGGGTCATTTAGTACAGAAATGTCCTCAACCTGTGCCCACAGACATCATAAGTAATTAACTTCCTGGCTTGCAGATGAACTCTCCCCAAGCTCTCTCCCTTGTGCGTCTTCTCGGCCTCACCGTCTCAGATGAAGGTGGGCTGATGTCACCAGACCTTCTTGAATTTATCATGGAGCTGAATAACTGTAGTCTATTCCATTGTGGGGCATTTGTAAAAACATATTCAATGTTAAACATTTCAGGTCAGTCAGATTTCTGTTGAGTCTGTCTCGAACAACTGACGGCCCTCGGGCCATATCGGGCCTGATGGCGACTTTTGTCTGGCCCACCAATGATTCCCAAACAAAATTAACAAATTTAAAAGGTTTAGGATAACAATACTTGTTCTTTTACATAATGCAGTGTTTCCTTTCCCTGTAGCATTACAAACTCACAAAACATGTATGTGATAAAATAATTGTAAATGTCAGAGAGATCTAACTTTTAAAAAAATCAAAAGAAAAGCACAAATTTAGACTGATAATTGCATCACATTTCATAAATTGCCATTTAAATTTTAGAAAATTGCCACATTGTTTTGAATTAGACACTAAACTAAGTGTTTAGAGCTTTCACAATCTCCTCTTGTATAAAAAGACCATGTCTTAAAACCTTTTTTTTTTACACTCTCAATTTAACATGAAACATTTTTCTTAAAAACAATTTTCTGCAATTATGTTCTTAGACTTTTCTCAGTGAAATCTTCAGTGTGTAACTGTTGTACAAGTATGCCCAATAAAAGTTTTATTCGTTTTTTCTTTTTTCCTGCAAATGAACAAGCTGCTGAAAAGTGACCAATGGGTTAAAGTGGGGAAAAAACAGAAGGACATTTTGAGGTTTGGAGTTTAAAAAGCACATTTTCAAAATCTTTGTTGGTCAGGATGTTCGCCGCTTTGGTTTGTGTCGAGAGAAGCAGTTCACACAACCCCATACTGTGCAGATGTCTTCGCAGGTGCTTTTGTGAATTGTTTGCGCCGGTGCATTCTTGCAATTTGAACTCTGGTGCATTATGATGCTGCTTCTGCAAATAGCTCTAAACAAACACTGCTGAAATATTATTTTATTTGCGTGAGGGAAAACAAACAAACAAAATAATACATTCTAGGTCATGTGAGGTTTTCTTTCTAGTTATACTGTAGGATAAGTAACTGCAGTGAAATGCAGAATGCCACACTAAGGAAATAAATTCAGCATCTTACTTCAAAGCTTACCTGTTCCAAACAAAAAGCAGCTTCATCAATGCACAAAGGCAGACTGAGTTTAAAGATTTTCTTATACAGAAATCTCTACGACTACAGTATGTGCCTCAAATTGAAATGAGCACACAGCTCTGATCAAAAGTTACTTCAGAGGAGTTTCATGTTGGTGGGAGAAAACAGAAAGTCAAATATGATAAAATAAATCTGTTTACAACACTGTGACGAAATGGACCTTTTCTTTTGACCAGTGAGTTGATATTTCAATAAATTATTAAAATGTATCATAAGAACAAACACATAAAAAAATACAAAGAGTCCAAATGTTTAGTTCATATTCCTTGATTTCTTGTACTTTTAGTTAATATTTTTTCTCCCACAATGCATCATTAATGGTGTATATGCAGTGGTGACACAGTTCTGCTCATTACTGGCTAATAGTAGAACTAATATCTTACTGATTTGCATTATTTTATAGTTATTACTTCCACTATTTATATTTGGATCTTTTTATTATTATTATGTTTTTGGTAACAATCATGTTTTTTGGACGTTGACTCACTAATTTAAAAATATTTTCAAAGTAAGATTATTTTTTGTCCATACGTCCATCTGTTTTCTGCAACTTATCTGAGATCGGGTTGCGGGGGCAGCAGCCTAAGCAGAGAGACCCAGACTTCCCTCTCTCCAGCCAGGGAGGCGTCCAGGAGGCATCCTAACCAGATGCCCGAGCCACCTCAACTGGCTCCTCTCAACGTGGAGGAGCAG